>VWZO01012349.1:0-229678 GCA_013396975.1 Bucco capensis
TCCAACCCTGACAATTCTGTGATTTTGTGTGCAGCACCTGGTATTGAAGCAGACCTGAGAAATACATATTGGTTTTATATAAAAAGATAGTGTAATAATACTTTATGATAGGAGGAAGCCATGTGTATCATAGCATCACTTAATTTTATTCATCCATCTGTCTAGAATTTCTCCCTTTCCTAGTGTTTTTTCTCTTTATTGTTGTTTATACATTGCTTTTACTCTTTACTTCACAAGGCACATAGAGTCTTGCTTAGGCAAGTTTATATTCTAGCTGACACAGAGATAGCATGCAGCATTAATGTGGAGAAGGCTCAGTATGCTGGTGACACTGAAGATGTTAGCCCTCTTACTATCAGAAAGTGAAGAACAAAGCAGTTTATGTTTTGTTGGAGGTAATGTTTGTCTATTACTATAGTGAAGAGCATGAGGTACATTGAAAAACCTAGTAAAAGCATTTTAAAATATAAAGGTAAAATGTCAACCTTTGACACATTAGCCACTAAGATAGTAATAGAATTGCCTTGTGCTACTCTAATGTCAGAATTTGTCATATTGCAGGTGTTTGTTTCCTCAAATATATTACATACTGCGAAAGGCACAATGCAACAATTCTGAGTGCCTGCACTACTAATTTAATATCACAGCCTCAATAGGATCAAAGACTTGTTTTAAGTGTACCCTCTCACTTTTAACAATTTTAGCAATATGCAATCTTTGCAGTGTTCCCTGAATGTTAACAAACCTTGTGTTTTCTTTCTTGCATAATAGATTCTACTTAGGGAATTACTTGGGTTTTTCAGTTCATTTGTTTAGGGTTGTTGGGGGTTTTTTTACCACACAAAAGGAGGTTGAGGATAGGTTGTGCAGGTCAGATTACATTTTACTATTCAGAAAGTGTGAATCTCTACAGCTTTGCATGTGGAGGTTGGAGCAGAATTATAAGAGAGTTAGGGCTCAGCCCTGAAGGGGAAAACCTGCCTGAAATAATTTATTCTTTTTCACCCTTGAGAGCTGGTCTGAAAAACAGGCCAAATTTATCCAAGCAAATGGGGCTGCAGGAGTGTTTATGCATTCTGTTATGTAGCACAGATGACAATACTGCTCATTTTTGCACAAGGTAATTGCTGATATTTGACTCTAGAAAGGAGTAGGTATGAGGCTTACCACCTTGAAATCCACAAAACATAGCTAAAATACTTACAGCATTTAATTTTGGTACTGTGCACAAGAGAAGCAAAGTTTCTTTCCTGGAGTGGAGTGCTTTTGGGAAAAAAAAAAAAAAAAAGATAAAGAGAGAGAGATTGGTTGGTGCATTGAACAGAGAAACACAATAGATTAAACTGTTCCCCATTTCTGTCATGAAATTAGAACTGTTTATGATGGCACTCTATTTAGGTCAACTGTTCTTGCCATTGGGAACATGGATGTTTTGATGTGCTCTGTGTGTAATTTGAATTCATGTATATCCCATGTGTTCTTAAACAGCCTGCTTGGAGGAAGCAGTAAATTCACATCTAAGAACAAATGTTGTCTAAACAACAACAACAAAGCAAGCAAACAATAGACTTGTGAAGTTTTATGCTGCCTTATGGGTTATATAAATGTGTGTATCACAGCATCCTATGTGATACACAATCCTCAGAGTAGAAAGTCCTGGCAAGAATCTCCTGTTGAAATATTGTTACCAGTGTTTCTAGAAGTAACAAGAGTAATTATTGGAAGGTGGTTGATACAGTTGGTCTTTTTGTTTTCAACCTGTAAAATGAAAATATACACAGAAGTTTGTTTGAAAGCTGACCTGCCAAAAAGAGAGAGAGGAGAAATTCTCAGAACTACTTGTGTATTCCTAAACTTTAACTAATGTAGGTATGTGCTTTGAGATCCTAAATGAAAGATCCTGGGACATGCAAAATATCTACAGTTCTACCTGTCTCTAATTCCTCTCTTTGCAAAATTACATTAGCAGGCTGATAGGTACCATTTGTCCTGATAGCCCCTTCACTGCCAGCAAGGAAAAACACAGAGCAGACAGGTCTGTGCTCACTCCCAAAAATGATTTAGACCATGATGACTAGTAAGTTTTGGAAAATTCTTTAAAAAGGTAATCAGTTGGTAACTGATGGGGGTAGGTCTCTTCTCCAGGGTTAACAGTGACAGGACGAGAGGAAATGGCTTCAAGTTGCAGCAGAGGAGGTTTAGATTGGATATAAGGAGGAATTTCTTCACTGCAAGGGTTGTTAAGTCTTGGAATAAGCTTCTCATGGAGGTGCTGGAGTCACCATCCCTGCAGGGGTTTAAGAAACATTGAGCTGCTCTCCTTAGGGCCATGGGTTAGTGGTATGGGAGTGCTAGGGATGCTTGGACTTGATGAGCTTAGAGGTCTCTTCCAACCTTAATGATTGTGTGATTCTGTAACAGCTGTTTGAGAGACAGGTAAAAAAGTAAAGCTTGAGGAAAATGTCCTCTTCTTGAAACTTGTTCAAGATGTTGTACTTCATTCATCCTCAGTAAATTAGCTGAGAAGCACATCTAATAACAAAATTACATCTTTGATAGTGATACCTCATTGCTTCCATCTTCCACTCCATTATTCTTCAACAATAAACACTGACGGATCTGAGTAATGAAATACAATGCAAAGGATACAGGAAGTTAATAGATTCAGAAAAGCCATTGTTTCATAGTTCCCTTAGTTAGAAAGAAAGAGAAGAGGAAAAGAAAAATCCATGCACAGAAAAAAAATCCTCAAGTTGACAATAATTGCATGAGTTCTTGTGGAAAACATGATTTGTTCTATTTTCCACTTTCTTTTTTCCAGTCCAGTGCTCTCTAAAGAGCCTCTTGCAAAGATGAATACAAGGGCTGGCTGCAACCGTTTAGATTGTTTGGTCCGTGGCAAAATTTGTGAGTTAAAAAACTGGGGCCAGAAGGCAAATAGAAAGGCTGAGTCAGTTCCCAAAACATCACTGTAGAAAATGTCCAGGAGATACCCGTGTCAGAGATTGCTTAATGCCATTCATTCTTCAAAACAGAGAACTTAGAGTAATTAAATAGGAAGAAAAAGAACTTGTCACTTCCTCTAACTGAAGTTAGAAGGAAACGTGAGCTGCACCAAGATAAACACCTCTGCCTTCTGCCAGTACTTGGTACTGCTTTGCCTCCCCTCAGTCAGAAATCCTGCCAGCATTGTTTATGCTTCTGCACTGTGTTGCAGTTGCCAAAGGAAAACAGATAGTTCTTGGAACTCAGTGCACTAAAAATATTATGGCTCTTTCTTTTGCTGTCTTACCTTCTATCAACATTACAGGGAAGTGGAAATGTTATGTGAACATCATGCCTTTTTTTACTCAGATGTTTATTGCTGCTGGGTTTTCATTCTTTGTGTAAAAATGTCAGTTTCTGATAGGGTACAAGCTGTACCAATCCTATTGTTATACATCAATATAGGATATAAAGTCATAAAATGAACAGGGATAAGAAATCAAATTTTCTGTTCTGAACTGAAGATAGAACTTTTCCATGGCAGGATAAAGTAGTCTAATATTATATTTTCTTATTTTCTATGTGTGTTTAAGAAGCAGTGACTGTCACTGATGATTCACAAAATCCTGTATGGAAAGACTTAGTCATACTGAAATGGTTAAGCTAGCACCAAGTAAATCAAATCAGAAAACAGATCCTACCTGATCAGTGTCTGAGCCATTAAAACCTTCTGTATGCAAATATTTTAAGGCAGAGCAAGGGGTTTGTTGCAGAAGAATACCTATTTTTGAATTGTAGAGACACTGATTTCAAATGTTAGCACAGGCTTTGCCATGTGCATTTGGGTTTATTCTGAAGTCAGTTTACGCTAAAGAATAGTCCTGAAAAATACACAAGTGAGTTTTATTTCTAAAGATACATTAGATCTCTGTCTCTTTATATAGCACACATTTCTCTCAAGCCTCTGAGACCCAGAGAAATTAGGAAATTTGGATTGTCATTTATTTTTGTGTGTTATATAGTAATTTGTTTAAATTTGCACAACGAGGCGTAATTACCATTTGGTTGCCAGATTGTAGTCCTTGTCCTTGCTGAAAGGAAATGTTTCATGCATACATGTATATGAGACACATACAATTTCCTCATTGAACATTCCCTTCCATTTTTTATGCTTCTCTCTTTTTCCTTTGAACTTCTTTCTTTTGTCCATTTTAATGTGCGTAAACGTTTGTTTCAGATAGAATTTAATTAGCTGTTTGGGCAGTAATTACATTTAATTATTTTCTAGGTAAAATCAGACTATGACCACCTTCGAGAAACCCTTCTCAGAGTGACCAAAGAAAGAGATTTGGCTGTAAAGGGAAAACACCAGCTCCAAGCCAAGCTGGAGAACTTAGAGCAGGTCCTAAAGGTATGTATAATGCCATAAAGCCCAACAATCCAGTACATCTATTGCTTGTTTAATATTCCTGATGTTCATTCAGTGAGTCTCTGAAGCTGTTTTACTGTAACTGGAGAAAGTAGGATCAACACCTAGAAACTATTTCAAGAGTTATGGATTTCCTGTGCTCTCTATAGAATGACTGTGAGATTCCAGCTTGATAACTGCAGAAATTCACTTCTTCACAGAGCACATAGTAGAAAGATAAGAGGAAAAAAGCCTAGAAAAGAACTGAACTGTGAATTCATGGCTCATAAAACAGCTGAGGGTTAGATTTTTCTCTAAGTAAATTTGCATTAATTCTCATTTCTTCAAATTAAAATACAAATTATTATTGACTGGATGACTATGCTGCTGAAAATCCCGACTTTTATGAGCAATAAAACTCATTTCTTGCACTGCATTCAGATAGTGATTTTGCTAGGCTTATAAGTTTTTGAACACTTGAAACACCTTTAATGAGGGACAGTGTTCTATTTTCTTAAAGCAAAGAACATGCTTTCTTAGAGCTGAACCTGGTTATTTGACTAGTTTTGTTTAACTTCTACTGCAGTGATACTTCTAATGGATGTGGGAGAAACATTCTATAAATCTCACTGCTCTGCTTAAGAAGTCCTTCCAAAGTTTTCCTTCACTGAAACAAAAATTGTCTGGCGGATATAGAGATCCTGACTTCTCACGTTCAGTAGTCCTGTCCCTTGAGCAGAACCCTGCTGAGCCGTCAGAGTACTTTGAACAGACCTGAAAACCCTAAATCTCCTTTTTTAGCATTAAACCATGCCCAAGCAGATGCAGTTAATTCTGTATTTCATGTGTGTCATCATATGCCTGGGAAATTAGTAGTTGTAAAAAATGATTTGCAGCTTTCCAGCCATTGGGAAGTTTTGAGAAGTATTTAGCCTAGTTTTTCTGTCAAAAGAAAAATTCAGTTTCCCTTTTGAGAACTTCAGAATGTATCAACAGAGCAGAAAAAAGAAAATGAGGAACTGCTGAATTAGCTAACTTCAGAGAATCTTCACAGTGCCTCTCACACAGAACAGTTCTGATTTTCTGATGTGTTCAGCCAGCTTTTCCCATTCATTCCCCAGTGATGCTGCTCACCCATCTGCGGGTGCAGATGACAAGTCCTTTGATAAGAGTACTGGGGTAAGAATTAAATGTGCCTCCCCATTCAGCATTGAGTATGAGTTTCTGTCTTCTAAACAAGACTTTAGTACTTGAAAGCCATTTGAACTTGTTCTAGCATTAACCAACTGCACAGTTTCAAACTGTAGAAGTCACTGCTGTAGGAAAGCATGAGTTTCTATGGCTTGTTTGCAGCTGTGGGTAATACAGCTCAACCACTGAAAAGGCTGAAGCTAGGATGGGCTTTTCATTGCAAATCCCCCTGCTGCCCTTGAAGAAGCTGGAAAACCATGAACTGTTTGAGTAGGTCCCTTAAGTGCTGTTTCAGAAACAGTTTATACTACACAGCTCTCTAGTTCTGTATCTGGGAGAAAAGTGAGATGTGCACTATGTCCCCAGTCCATTCTCTGCTGCATAGCAGGATTCTTGCCTTTGATCTGAAAGATGCAATGAAGAAGTTCCTTCCTGACACTTAGATCATTATTTGCCAATTCTTTTGAAATATGAAATCTTTACTGTGTTTTTTTCTATACATTTTTAAATGTGGATTTGCTCTCTAATCTTAGAGTAACACCATTAGGACCTTTAGAGAGGGTGCAATAAGGGAGGTGCAAATGTGCATGTTTAGAAAGTTCTAATCTGCCTCAGGTTAAGGACAGCAATGGATTGCTACCACCTCCACAAATCATGGAGATATGATCATTGTGGAGGTCAATCCTGAAGGAAGATGCAGAAAGAATTCAAGAGCTCAGAGCTTTCTCCCTGCTGTCTTTCTAGTGATCTTGACAGTCCTCCTCCACTGCCCTCACCTTATCCACTCAGCCTTGGAAGGAGAAATGACAAGAGCTTATGTGCAGATAGGAGGCACAAAACAGATTTGCAGGCAGAACTGATATGTGAGAAGAGAGGGAGGGGAGGAATTGCTTCTGGTTTGGGGGGACATTTTATTCCTGTGCCAGAGGAGGGACAGATGCTGGGGTGAAGAGATCCTTGCTGCTTTAAACACTAAGTAGGTCATGTCAATACTAAAATGACTGAGAGATACTTTCAGGTTAACATGGATGACCAAGGGTCTTTTCTGACCTTAAAATCTGTGAACTGTAGATCATTAAATATGTATTTTAGGAAACAAATGAAAAGCTCTGGAGAATCACATAATACGTATCACAATCTGTTTCTTCATTACATTTTATAGATTTACTGTATGGCCACGATATTAATTATTTCTTGATCTCTGCAAAGGACTAAAAATGTTCTGTAGTCACTTTTATAAAAGTAGTAAAAACATAACAGTATCAAAATATGCTATACCAAATCTGATACTAAATCTTGACTGAGTGAAGTGAGACATTTGTTGTTTTTCTGATAATCAAAGATCTTAATTAAAGGTGTGGGAATGTCTTGATTACCTCATCACATAAAAAATGTGCTGATGCTCCATTACTGTCAAGTTTTACACAAGACTTGATGGAAGCTGCTGAGCTCAGCAAATGTCACTTCATGCTAATTTAAAACCTGAGTAATACCAGTTTGAAAAATAGGTTATAATCAATCACATGAGATTATAATTGGATCCATTATTTTTGGTCACTATTAAATACTGAGAATAGATATTATACATGATACAGATCCATTTAACTTTTGTACATTATGCACAACCTAGAATGCCTACCATTGAAACATTGAATCCTCACAAAACTCCTGGAAAAGAAGCCATAGTTGAGAGTCAGAACTGATAAACTGGAAAAATCTTTGTGGTTTTTTTGTTGTTGTTGTTATTATTCAACACATCAAATGTAAATAAATCCCAAGCAGGGGTGAAATGGAGTACTAGAGATATTTTTGTTTCCCTAGCAAGCATATCCTGACGTTAAGAAATCAGCCTCTCTGTGCTATCCCTTTTTGTTATGATTAACATGTAGCAAAGAATAATAGCTCATTAAAGTTCAGCAATATGCTTGATAAAATTCTCTTCCATACAAACATAGATATTTGGGGCTGTTCTTGTCAGTTTTAGACATGCCAGTTGTGTTTACAAGTGCTGGTTCCTAATAGGTTTGTGTGTAATAACACATGGTGCTGCAGATAAGACATTGTGTTTCTCCTCTGAGAGTATTGTGGAAATAATATGTAATTTGGAAAATAAAAATCTTTAATAAGAGTTTCACTAGAGAAGAGATCAAAATCTGTAAAGAGATCTTTCTTAACTCCCATTTATTAACAGGGTGTTTGAAAGTTACAGTGATATTGGGAGAATAATATTAACCTGTAATGAAAAAGATTTCTATCTCCAGAGGATAACTTGACATTATTCAGCTCATGCTCTTCCTAAGACTCTTTCTTATATTGCTTTTGAATCATTAGTAGCAACTGTACTTTAAAAGTTGGGTTTGAGTACTGTGTAGTCACTTTTGCCTAAATCCATCTATGTTAGTTTTGCTCTAAATAATAGGCAGAGATTAGCAAAACTAAGCTAATTCTTTTGGGTCATCATTTGCAAAACAAATGACAAAGCTATATCCTAGAAAAAGAGGTGTTTAGGGAATTGTCAAGCTTTTTTTCCAAGCTTTGATTTTTCAGCACAATCCCAAATGTAAATGTGTGCCTTGTGCATCACAGAGGCCACGTTACTGTATATCCTAAAGAGGATTGCTGTCAAAATGCCTGAGTTTAGCATTAACACTACACCTCTAAGTACTGACCAGATCAATATTCTATCTAGTTTCCTGCTTGCCCATCAGTGATAGCAGAGAACCTTTCTGTTGGGATGAACCTCTGCATGCCTGGCAATAGCATGTTTGGCTGCAGGTGGAATCTGTTGCAGTCTCCTGATAGCTTTTCTGCTTCCTTTGAGCCAGCATATGCGAGAGGCTGCTGAACGGCGGCAACAGCTGGAGTTGGAGCATGAGCAAGCCTTGGCTGTTCTCAACGCCAAACAGCAGGAAATTGAACTCCTGCAGAAGGTAAGTGGAGAAAGGGGAAGTCAGGTCAAGTAGCAATGTGCACTGACAGAGCACAGGGAGTGAAACAGAGCTCCACATCAATTTTAGGCTTCAATTTCTTTACAAAGCAAAGAAATAATTAAGGTTGGAAGAGATCTCCAAGATCATCAAGTCCAACCATCTACCTATCACCACCATGCCACCAAACCATGTCCCTAAGTACTATAAGATTTTTAAACACCTCCAGGGATGGTGACTCCACCACTTCCCTAGGCAGCCTGTTCCAATGCCTAGCAACCCTTTCAGTGATGAAATTTTCCTAACATCCATGGTAAGGATCTATGACAACTGAGTATCCTACCCATCACATCTCTTGAGAGAAAAGGGCCTCTTTTTCTTTTCTTTGTTAAATTTTGATTTTCAACCTTTCCAAGCTCAGATTCTTTTCCACTGTGACATGTTGAGATCCTGGCTTGGTTGAGATGCTTAGTTGCTTCTGTAATGCTGTTGTTAAAGACACAGAATTAGTGCAGTGTATGGGTAGAAGAGAGGAAGTATTCAACACATAGAAAGATATTTAGAGGGGCTCTATATTGTGCACTCTTCAGCCTTGTAGACAGTTACCCAAGCTACCTGTAGTTCTCCAGACATGGTGGTGGATGAGCACAGAGTAATTTGTCCTGCATTAGCCTCTAGACCACTGATATCCAACACACCTCCTTTTCAACATTATAATGCAATTTATATTGTCAGAAAAATCATTTAAATAAACCTGTTACCTAAGTAACTACAATAATTTGCTTCCATTTTTAAGCAGGAATTACTGACTCGCATTTCATCCAGAGCTGACCTCCCAATGTTCCTAGTACATGTGTGTTAAATTCTTTCTTCTTTTTTTTTTTTTTAATTAGAGTCATCTAATTACTTGAAAAAGTACTGTGAAATGAAAGTAGTAACTCCAGGCAGTAACAGGATGACATTTCACAGCATATCTTGTTACTGTTGTAAAGTTGCTGATGAATCACAGACATGTGCACTTCAAAACAAAGCAAGTTTTTGGTACCATCTGATGTCTTTACTGTCACATTTTGATGTTATAAATAAAACTTCATCATGTTTTTAATGTATGTACAGACTGATCAGATTTTCAGCCTAAAAGGAAGAATATAATATTATTCATCAAGGTTCTGTGTTGATAGGGAGTCAGATGATTTTTTGTCTCCAAGAAAGCCTTAATACAAGTCAGTTTGATGTAAAAGGGAGATAACTTCTGACACAGGTTTTCTAATCATCTATCAAGCACTCATGTTCTGGGTAGATTTCATTAAACTTGTAATGATGGATAACACAAGGCTTCCTATTACCTGTTATCTTATGTTTGCTAATGCTTGTGGAGCCAATGCTTTATCAGATGGGAGCAATAAGACTTACTACATTAGTGCAGGAAGAAATATGACTGTACTTGCAGGTCCGAAGGAGGCTTTGTTACCATGCTTGACAGTGAAGGATAGTTTGGGTGTATGTCTTTTGTTGTGCTGTTATATCCCGACCCAGCTTCCATTGAAACCATTAATGGAGTAGGGTGTCCTTCATGGAAGAGTCTGTGGGGTGTTTCCCTCTGCTAAACTGGAGAGATGAAGACTTTTCTCTGATGAGGCATGTGCAGAATGTGGTGGTAATAAGGAGCTAAGAGGCAAAGCTAATGCTAATGGTCTGATACAATTCTTAAAATATTTTGCTTATCTTGGACAAACTTCAATAAGGAAACTTAAATGGAAATAAGGTGAGGATAGCACAAGTTACTGAGTACTATTTTTTTTGTTTTAAGGCTTAGACTTTTCCCAACCAAAATTTGATAGCTGAATTTTTGAGTTATGTAAAATACACTCTTCTCATTGATTCTCTCTTTTCTTCTTTGACTCAGTAGATTTGGCCCGAAATGTTTCAGTCCTGTTCACAGACAACCTTTTTTGTAGTTGCCTTGAAGTATTTTGTGAGCTATTTACTTAGATGATCAATACTGTTGCTGCATGTAAACAGTGCTATTAAGCTGCACTGAGATTCAACCACCTGAAAATAAGCAGGTATTTTAGTGGCTTGGAAACAAAGTGCTGTAGTAATATTGATGGAGCCATCCCTTCAAGACTATAGTTGACTTTGGATTTGAGTATGCAGTATGCTGCTTTATGTGGTTGGAGCATACTGTATGTGGCATGACTAATTGAGTTCTCATTTCTCTTCTTTTCCCTCTTTTTTTTCCTCTTTGCTCTGTGCTCTTTTTCCTCTTTACTCTTTTTCTTTTTTTTTCTATCATAAAACCCAGGCTCAGGTTGAAGCTAAGAAGGAACATGAAGGAGCAGTTCAGTTGCTAGAGGTAAGAAGATATCCTTTGTGTTATCTTTGCTCATGGCATTTCCATTCTGAATGTACTAATTTTACTGTATCATCACTTTTGAAAGTTTCAATTAATACACAGGCAGAGGGAATTTTTTTTCTAATGTAATGGCATCCTTTAAAGATTGTAATTTAGTTAGGAGTGCATTAAGCTGAGCTGTTGTGATTTATCTACCTCAGTTTCTCTTTGTATAGAATGGATATTTTGTAAAATACCATCAGGTATTTAAAAAGGAAGTGATTACTTGTGAGAATTATTGTCATTTAGTCTGCAAATATCAATCAATTACCTAAGATGTCTAGTTAAATACTGTCTAGTAAACATAAAGCACCATATTAAACAGCAAAAATTTTTCAACTTAATGAAAGAATTTGTATACTTCAAAAAATCTTCAAAGTAGAGAGAGAGCACTTCATTCTTTTTATTGGAGAACTGTATCTTTTCCAGGCATTCTGAACTGGGCATTTGAAAAATCAAGGGCACCAGAAACATTCAAATTTTTAGTTAGAAACACAGAATAATTCTGTCTGGAAGGGACCTCTGGCCCTCTTCAAAATTACTGTAGGCTGCTCAAGGCTTTGCCCAGTCCATTTTAAAATATCTCTGGGAATGGAGACATAACAAGCACCATGGCAGCCTCCATCAGTCTTTGAGCATTCTCATTGTGAAGAATGTTATTCTTTTATCCTATCAGAATTTTTCTCTGGATGCTCCCCACGTCCATGGCCTCTAATCCTATTGCTGTCTATCACCAGCAGCAGCCTTTCTCAGTATTTCCTAATTACACTCCAATGTGGTTTTAGAGTTTGCCAGTGACTATTGGATTTAGTAAATAAGCACTGTTATGGAAATTAAATTTGGAGAGATGCTTC
The DNA here is from genome assembly GCA_013396975.1 of Bucco capensis. Taxonomy (NCBI): domain Eukaryota; kingdom Metazoa; phylum Chordata; class Aves; order Piciformes; family Bucconidae; genus Bucco; species Bucco capensis. The sequence continues at coordinate 11,761 of VWZO01012349.1, forward strand.
AGATGACCTGATCTGCTAACTTTTAAGGTACTGAATACCTGTGCATACAGACATCATCTATAAAGGGCAACATCATCCATAAAGATACATCAAAAATCATAGTGTTTTCGTAGCAGTTGCTCATAGCAATTAGGGCCTTAGTGTGCAGGGCATTAGCAGTAACTTCTTCAGTAGTTGTGTTTATGGACTTTGCATCATCATATAGATTAAGTTTATTTTGCCTTTAATAATATAAGAGTAAATTATTACTTAATGTGTGGTGGAAAGTATATGATGCAGGAGAGCATAACTAGGAACAAAATAGGCAAGAGATTATTTACCTCCCTCAAGATAACCAAAACTCCTGTTTAGCTGATTTGTCTGCAACTTCTGATTTGGATAACCCCATCAAGGCTTCCTAAGCTTTTGCTTTTTGTTGCCATAAGCCCATTAATTTCTAGCATTTTATTTAACCTGTCTTTTGCATTTCCATATAAGCAGTGGTATTGATTTCTGAAGTGTTGTGTAGTGTGGTTTGCATTAATGCATGTCTGTACACATGTCAACTGTGCTAATAGATTTTGCTTTGAAATGTTAAAGTGTTCAAAACTGGTTTTATTTCTTTGTTTATTTCACATCTCTTTGTTTACTGTATCTTGTTTGGACTTTATTGCTTTGCACTTCATCCAGAACACCTTGGACAGCATGCAGGTATTTTAGGGCATAAATTCTCCTTTCCCTGTCCTGAATCCTGCACTTTTCCCTTTAAAATGATAGTCCTGCCTAATCTTGCATGGGATGTGTGCTAAAACCATTGTTATGCAAGCATGCTTGGCATTTCTTGGCCTAATACCACATCACCAAAATCAGATATATATTTTTTTCTATAAGACATTAATCTTCAAATATAGACTAATTTAATGAGAAATCAGATACTGGTTTGGGCAGTTAATTTGTTATGAGCATGCCCAGTAAGAATGGTTTGGTAGTTTATTCAAGATAGTAGCTTTCTGAGTGTGTGGATTTTGTCTGAATTCAGATTGTTTCTTTGTTAATACAGAGAGAATTTTATGTGATCTTTTCACCTGAGGTTGATTTATTGAGCCATCTGCTGAAGGCCACTGCTGCCACACAAACCATTAAAATCATAAATGATACTTCTGTAGCAGAACATGTGAGCACATCACTAGTCTGAATTCAAGCTTGTCCACCTGGAAAGTTCCTCATCATCCCTTCTATGTGGTGTGATCAGTCTCTGTCTTGTAACGGATGAAGTCTGCTTCCTTTTCCATTTGAGGAGCTGTTTAATTTTAGAGCTAGCACTATCTCTGCATGAGAAACTTGGCAAGTGCTAAATGATATCCATTCAGTATGGTCTGCAGTAGAGAATGTCTTTTCATACAACCACTGCTATGGGCAGATCCCGTTTTGGGGAGCTCTGGTAGACTTGGCATTTTTGTGCCATCATTATTGGGATAGGCTATATGGACAGAGCCATGATACAGAGTGAAAATCAGCACTTCTGAGAATGTAAGCACATGCCTTGCTCTGCAGTGACACACAGGAATATCTAGGCTTTCTACAGTGAGGTTAGTCTGCTTGGCTAACAGTGAACCAAGCACTTGCCTCAAGTCAAGAAACAAAGATGGGGATGGGGATGCCTCCTGTTACCACTGCTGTGGATCTTACAGCAATTTCTTCTTCACATACTACCAGCTGGCAGCTTTTTCTTTATATATTGCTGATTTTGTGCTCACTTCTGACCCACAACCTTGATTAAAAAATAGTAGTAAAGGCATTTTTCTTCCAGATTTTGTAGTGTCATGACAGAACAACTTGGTCAACTTTAGATACTCAGAAGAATAGTCAAAGAAGGCACATACTGAAATGCAAATAAATTTTAAATTAATAAGTAATAATAATACATTAAATGAGTATTTTTTCAAAAGTACTTTTAAGGCAGCCTTAGCATCTTGTTGAGGTCTGGATTGTGATGTTTTTATTCTTTATTTTATGCTAGTTTCCATAACTGCATGTGGAAAGGTCAGTATATATTCTTAGAGAGTTGAATAGCTCATCCTTAAGCTTTCCATTGGAAAGAGGGGATCTAAAAACCCAAATTACTTTACTGCTTTGTTTGTTCTTTCAAAATTGTACATAGATGCCTTATTCATGCAGCAAACTACCAAGTAGCAAAGGCTTACATTTCAATTGGTCAAAAAAAAAGATGAAAGCCAAAAATCAACGCTTTTAAAGTTTGTGTAAAACTCCCACAATGTATCTGCATCTTATTCTTTTCTGACTCATAATCTGTCAGATGCTCTGACACTTTGTCCTGGTTTGACCAGAAGCTCTTAAGACGTACACTCTTAAATTTTAATCACTCCAGGACACACTTCTTCAGCAGAACTAAATTAATTTGTTTGATGAATGGAAAGAAATTATATCCTTAAAATTTGCTGTAGCTTTAAAAATATATTTGTTACAAAAAAAGGGAATAAACAATACCATCCTCTGTAGTAGGAAATTTGGATATCTGTGTTGTTCTGGGGACTGTAAATGTTTTGTTTGTCTTTAGCTGTGATAAGATTTTATATAGGTGCTATATAATAATGTCTTTTTCTTGATATGCAATATATGAAGTTTTTCTTACATGAACTGAGAATGTTTTTCTCTCTTTCAAGAAAAAGAAACCTTGGGTACAGTTGAATGAACCTAATTGATACCCAGATTTTGTTAGTACAGTTGTTTAATTAGACAAATACAATAAAGGGGTTTTTAGTGAAGAAAGGTGATCTTGGCTCACCATAAAGCATCAGATTAGGATCTAATGTGTTAGCTTTTCATATAAGAAGCCTATTACTGCCACTGTTGAGCTACTTCTGCTTGCAGCATTTGGGTCACAGCACATGGATGCTCCCTAGGTCTCAAATGGCACATTGCCAGCTACAGACCAACTGTTTGCCTCTGTGAAAATCAGATCCCACAAAGGAAATTCCCAGGAGATCTGCTGATTCTTTAGTCTTTGCAGCAAGTGTTAATATGCTATTTCCTAATTCTCTGGGTACTCAGGATTTGTGGTTTTGTCTTCAGGTATATCTGATAGCGTATGCAAACAGATACACAGGCTGTTTATAAGTGCAGATTGACATTTAAATGCATTATATTGAAAATATTATTATTTCCCAAGTCAGCACAGAAGCTTATCTTTTAAGTTCGGTTTTGTTAAAGCCTCTTGCCTCGAAATGAAAACAAGAATGTTTGCCAACAATGACATTTTGGTACTTCTCACAAGCTTACAAACAATATCCTCTTGGCTGGTGTCTGAATTACTTCTGTGTGGTTTGGCATTTGTAGTGAGGAGCACTATTTTTAAAAAGGGAATTCAGCCAGTAGCTAGGCCCACATTCTGCATGAGCCACTGTGGGGTTTTGTTGTTGTTGTTGGGGTTTAATGCATAAATATTAATCTAGCAATTCAGGAGGCTTCGACTTACTAGCAGAGGATGGGCAAACTTCAGAAATACACCTGAGTTTAAGAAAAATTTGGAAATGCACCCAAAAGTGTCATTCAGATGTGTGTAGAAGTCACAAAGCTGTAGGATCTATTTGCAGGTGTTCTTGGCAGTGATTTTCTTAGCACTGTCAAAAAATATGATGAGGGATTTCCCCTTTAGAAACTGGAGATGAAAGAAGTACTTCCCTCAATATTTCAGGGCTACTGAAAGGTTTCATTCTAAATATAGGGGAGAATTTAGGGGGAGAAAAGTGTGAAACACTTGTGGACCTGTTTATCCCAAATAGTTTGCCTATCCTGGCTTCCTGGTACTTTAGAAAAATCTGATGCAGCCACAGGTCACTGTGATCTCAGCCAAATGTCTGTGTTATGTCTTGCTTGTGCAGGCTAAGGTCCGAGAGCTAGAGGAGAAATGTCGGACACAGAGCGAACAATTTAACCTCTTGTCCAGAGAACTGGAGAGGTTTCGACAGCAAGCAGGGAAGATTGATCTCCTGAGCAGTAACTCGGTGGCATCCTCAGATATCCTTGGTTCTCCTGGTAAATCCCTATCCCAGTTAATGAATGGAATAGCCACGTCTATAGGCAAAGGTAAGGAGAGGCATTTTATTTGTTCTGCCTTGTAGGTTTTAAGATGCAACTCAATGATGTAAATAGAGTTTAATTTACAAATAGAGGATGGAATTTGCTCCTGTTTAGTGACTTGTTTAAATTTCAGAGCATCTCTTAAACCTTCACTGTGTTCATTCCAGTCTTATTTGGGCTCTGCAGTGAGCAGAGCAGTTGTTGTGGGGTGTAGTGATGAGAAACATGTTCAGTGCTAAAATGACATCAAGAAAAGGAGAATGCAAAGTAAAAAAACCCAAAACTATATATCTCAGTACATATCTGTATTGGTGTTCTTACACTTATAATGCCTAGTGTCTTAACAGAGTGTGTTTTTCCAAGCTCTGTGTTGAACTTTCTCCAGGTCATCTGTTGCCAGAGGCAACTGCTCCTCCTAAGTACACAACTTTGTTAACGATTCATTATTCATCAGAAGATTGCAGAGATCAAGGCAAGAGGTTACCTGAGGGCACTTGAAAGTACTTGCATGTTAGATTGTGCATTATAACTGTGTTGTTATCGACACTCAAGAGTGTGCTCACCAGCTTAGTATCATCCATCTAGCATGGTTTTCACTACTTGTTCTGCAAAGGAACACTTGTCAGGTAATTTCCATTGCTTACAAATTCCCTCAAAGGTGTTTTAAACTAAGTATGAAGAAGAACTGGAATAATGAAATAGTCTTGACTTTTTTTATTGTATATCATCTTCCTAAGCTTCTAGAAAAATTCTGAGGCACAGGGCATTTAGAAATCACAAATCATTTCCCAATTGCTACAGATGAGGAGTTATTTTCAGTGAAGGGTGCTAAACTCAATGTGAAACTAAGTCAAAAGGAACCAAGGTGACATCCTTCTTTCATCTGACTTCAGTAACTTTGTACTTTATATGCCTTGGGCTGTTTAACACAAAATAGGAGCTGTTTGCAGCTTGCCCTTAGTTTATAGGCTTTTCTGGAGCTGCACATCTTACCTAAGTGGATATTAAATGGAAAATTCAGAAGGCATTGCCTCATAGCCATAAGAATTTAGTAGAAATTTCCTTAATATCAACAGGATTAGCTCCTCATGTCTCTAAGGACAGGATTTTCCAAGTAACAATTAATTTTAAAGGAAAGATAATTACATACTGAAATGTCCTTTAGGCAGCCTGTGAAGGTCCAGTCTGTATCTCTGCAATTGATCTAAATAAGCCCCAATCCTCAAATAAAAACAAACTAAGCTTTTTTAGTTCCTCAGTCAAACTCTCCAAACTTGCATTTATTCTTGGTATACTACATGGAAGCAGCTTTTAAAAAAAAACCTTCAAAACAAAACAAAGAGAGATTTTTCCAAGAAATCTGTGATGAAAAACACAGACAACACAGCTAGGTCTGGCCTGAGGTCATTTAAAGGCCTTGGTCTGTAAACCTTTTCTCATAACCTATTGATTTTTCTGTGGCTTAGAATCCAGGGCCCGCAGCACTAGTGTATAAACACCAGAAATCCTTGGACAACATTCATGCTCAGCATGAATGCACTGATAACAATAAAGCAATGTTTGAGCAAGTGGGCAGGATTTCTAATTATTGAAATCAAGCATTTCACAGTCATGATGGTAATACTATGGCAAGTTCTTCAAACCACAAGTGTAATTAATTTTATTATGTGTGAGGAAGAAAGAACACAAGAGGGAACACAAGGACAGCCTTCAAAGCAAAGCAAATGACGGAAATGAGATCAATTTATGACCAGCTGCTTTGCTTTAATTGGTGATGTTTGAATGGATCAGGAAATGAGATAAACCTAGCCAGAACAGATTAGAATGTAAAAAGTTCACCCTAAACATATAATAATGTCACTGTCAGATATAGAAACCTTAAGATTTATTATTCATCTGATAAAAGGCTCATTTAAATGGCTTTTTTAGATAATTTAGGTAGTCCATAATGAATCAGAAGCTCCAATAAATAAAATGTAAGTCTAATTGTGCTACAAGTACGGCCAGCTTTAATTCTACTGAGACATTTCAATTAAGACTGGTGCTCTTTCTTGCCTCTTTCCTTGAAAGGATTTTCTTCAGACTTCCTTGACGGATATTTGCCAGCCATGGGAAAATAAAGACCATTTTGAGGATGTATGGATTTTACCAGACTTTAAGGACAAATGTTCTGTGGCTTTACAAGGTTCTTCTCCAGTATTTAGAGAGAGACATTTCTAGAAGCTGTTGTGTGTTCCTATGACTCTATGACCTGAGTTCATAACCAAGATGTTACATTGGAAAAATAGCCAAATGAACAGTTAGGAAGACAGACCCATTTTGCATAGCTAGATTTGGGGCAAAAGCTGTGTGTCCACATACATTGATGGATAGGAGTATAGACTTACTCTGATGGGCAGTGAGGTATCTGAGTAAGCTATATCTAGATATTAGCACCATCTGGAGCCATAGATGTGTCCAGTCACATGATGCAATTACAACCAGTTTTCTCTCCCATTTATTAAGGACTCAAAGTAGACATTATGTACCCTGTTTTACAAGTAGAAAAATATGACAGTTGAATATCTTCCAGTGTCTTGATATTTCTGGAGTTCTTGATAATGTGTGTTTCTATCCTGGCTATCATCCTATATGTATGCAAAGCAAGGGGCAATATCCTATACTGTACCAGAATCTCCCCATTTTGTAAGTAGTGCAACTAATTTAGCAACAAAGCCTGAAAAATCCAGGAGGTATGAGACCAAACAGCAGTCTCCTTTGAATGAATAATCACAGTTGGACCAATTATTTATAGACTTGGCGCTGACAGCCTGATATGGCAAGCACATTAACAGCAAACAGAAGGAGCTAAATTGGCTAAAGGTTTCTGAACAGGGAATGACTTTTCTGTTATATATGTGAGAAAGGTTCCAAGAATAAAAAATGTGCCCTTTTCCAGCCTAGGGATTGCTGTAAGCAGGGCTGGTTGTAATTAATCTTCTGTGTGATGACTTGTGTATTTCCCTGCTGTCAATGTGCTTAAGCTCTCCTGCTGTAAATTACAGTGATGCAGGGAAAATTAATCATATTGGATGAAGAAGCACACCAGAAAAACCCTCTGATGTTATGTTTTGGAGCTTTTTCTCCTCTGCAATATGAATAAAGAGGTTCCACTGATAATTCCTGGTGACGTGTGGCTGAGAAGCTTGCAATTCAGTAGCAAAACATTTCTATCCAGACTTCTGGCAGAACTGGAGAGGAAATGCTGAACCTACACATATCCAGGGTCTGAAAAAAATAGAGCACAGGTTCATTATGTTAATGAGAGAGAGAGAAAGGAGAAGGCACTCTGCATATCTGTTTGTGTCAGCAATGCCCTAGACTCTGTGCTTTGCTGTAACTTCTGCTGATGCTGCAAGTATAATGAGGCTCTGTTTACAATTTCCTACTTGTTTTCTTATGATACGAGGACTAAACTAACAGTAAAAAGGAAAAAATGTAGAACTATTTTACACTTTATTAGTCTCTCTTGCAACCTTGAAGTTGTTCTTTTTAGCTGTCTCCCCTCACCATGAGTCAATAAGAGAGTTCAGCCTCTTGTAAGTCTCCCTTCTTAGATCCTTTAAAGGTGCAGTATAAACTATCTTTTCCTTTTTATTTTTAAGTGCTTTAAAAAAGCACAATCAAAATATTCAAAAAGCATTTCTGGAGATTTTTCCTTTTTCATAGCCTATGTCTTATGTTTTTTACAAACAGAAGTCAAATTATGTGGTTTAGTACTGGTGTTAACAAGGAGCTCTTAAGAAATATGAAGCAGGTGCATTTGGAACTTACAGACCTGCAAAAAAAGCAAAACCCTTCCCTTCATTTCAAAATTAATATCCTGCCAACTAAATTACTAGCATTTCAGTTGCTTTGTTAGAAGATAAATGCACAACTTGATTCTACTTTCCAGTGTATGACAAGGTCCCTGAAAGAAATAGAAGGGTTCAAACAGAACATTTTATTGCTGAGCATGTTACAGAGCATGTTAGATAACTACTCCAAAAATATCAAGGTACTCAGAACAAAAGTGAACTTTTTTCTTTCACTAGAGGAAACTTTCATTTTGATTTCTTTGAATTAGAATGCCTTCACTTTCTACATTATGTTCCATTACATATTGTTGACTTATGTAATTTACCAAAAGGCTGGTTACTAGTAGGCTTAGCTACTGTTATGCTCTGCAGTCTTTCTACTTTAGCCTTTTTCTAGGAGGAGAAAATAACTCCCTGGTGCTTATTAGTTGGCAGAGTTTCTGCTTGAGCACAATCCCTTATTCTCATATGTGTTTTGTTTGCTGCCAGGTCATGAAAGTCCTTCTGGAAGTCGTTGTGTGATTTCAGAATTTATACGACCCCTTCAAATATCTGGAGACAAACCAGAACCATTGTCTGTCAAACCTACCTTCCTGTCTAAGTCAAGATCTGGTACCCCAAGATGCAGATTTGATTCAGACGTGAGTCTTTGTCAATTTGTTACTAAAAATGTATGTTGTGGGGCCAAGACTTCTCCAGGTTGATTCATCTGCTTTTAAAAAGTCAAGAGATTAAGGTTCTCATTTTCAGAGACAACTTGGGAACATGACTAGTGGAAATGTAACTGATATCTCAGCTGATCTCCTAGATAAAAAATGGGTGTGCGAGAACCTCATGCTTCTGTGTAAACCTCAGCCTTAGCCTTCAATGATGCATTCAGTGTGTTATAATGCTTCTGTGTATAAGAGGTGTAAGTGTATGTGACTGGTCTGGTATATGTCTGTGTTATGCAGGTTTATTATTATTTGATTATATCTACCAAAAAGATGTGACTTTGCTACAGCCTGGGCAAATGGAAGAGAAATTCCATGCAGTGCCCTGTCCAGGCTGTGACAGAGAAGTAGCTTGTTCTTCAGATCTTGTTCTGTGCCTGGTTTTCACAAAGTGTGAATTTTCTCACTCATGCTAGGCTGATGTCACCTGCTAACAGCACTTTCCAGCACACTCTCCTAAATTCATATTGAGTCTATAACCAAAAGCTGCAGGATGTTGTCACTGAACTCTTCCACCATTCAACTTTACAGCTTATATTGGATAGTTTTGTTGAAAGGTTCTGTTCTTCCTTTCTCAGGAAGGTTTTCTTTCCTGTAGAATTCTAGGAGAAAGCCAATGGGAAGCTCAGAAGAGCCTTACAAAGGTGCCATGGCAAGCTGGTTGCTATTTAGGACAAATCTTATATACGAAGAGGTCTAGGGCACATTTTTAAAACTTCATAGAAGAGAATTATTTTCTGTTAAATACTGCAAGCCTGTTTGCTATGGGCAAATAGCAATGAGAAAATGATCTTCAGATTTTACCTTGCACCTTACAGTCCTGCATCTCATTCTTCATCTTTCACTGAAGTAAACCTTCTGAAACTGTGTGGATATTTTCTCTCTACTTTATATGCATTGCTACTGAATCTGTGAGTGTTGATAGAAACAAAAGGTTTTTAAGTGGATCACAAGCCTGAGTATGGTGTAGGATATTCAATACCATATTAGATTCTTGTGTAGTAGGAATTCCGTGGACATATCTGAGGAAAATCCACAAATAATTGTGTGTATATTTAAGTGTAGCAGCATCACTGGAAAGTGGGAACATTCACTGTGTTTTGAAAAGGCAACAGAAAAAGCAGCCCAAAGTAGTCAAACCAGAAAAAGCAGCTTAGCAACGAGATCTAGGGAAGCAGAACTAACAGCAAGGAACAGAAGAAGTGCATGTCAAATTTAATTCCCTTTTTCTATTATTTTGGACTTATCTCTCAGTGAGAATGTCAAGCCCTCTTTTGCAGAACTGTCGTTGTGTGCTTTCTAGAGTGTAATTATGTGACACATACTTAGATTATGCAAGCTCACAGAAATTATGCTCCATTCTTTTTGGAGATATTTAGAACCAGGGGGAGAGGGTATGAATAAAATCTGAAATCTTTGTGATATGCCCATAGAAAGCAATCAGGATGATAAACCTTGTAAATTTGCCTGCATCCCCAAATGCTACACAGGGGAGAGTACCTGATGGCTGGTTATTACTGTCCTCACTGGAAGTGGAGTGTTGGCAGAATAGTGTGTGCTGTGCTAACCCAACAAGCTAACTCACCTCTTAGGAGCTGATTCAAAGCAAGTATTTTTCTGGTGCACTGTTGTTCTATACTGGGAATCAGCAGGGACCAGTTTAGGCCTGAAGGTTGCAGTTCAATATTTACTCTGTCCAGATTGTAAAATTTTGGTCAATTCTTTTGACAACTTATCTTATTTGATCTTACCGTTAATTAAAGTTCTTTGAAACTCAGGTGAAAAGTTGTTCATTTTTCCTTAAAGTATTCACAACATATTGTAAAGTAAAGAAGTACATCTCTCTCTTTCAAAACTCTACTTGGCTTGAAGCATCACAGAAAGTATTACTCTTTTGCCAGCAGATACCTAGTGTAGAGCTAAAATAGAGTCGGTGTTGATTCAGCACCACAATTTAATCTCCAGGTTTTGTAGACCAAATTTGTAATGAAACAAACATGCAGCTTTACAGAATTGAATTAAATATGACGATAAATTCAGAGGAAATACATTATTTCTTTTAGTTAGTGGAAAGGGTGGAATTCAGCACAAGGCTGTTGCTGTGGATTGGATTGGCAAGGGAGTACATTTTATATGATACTCATTGTTTCCAAGTGTCTGGAAGTTGACACTTGCACCAGCTCTACACTCAGCATTTGTCTTAAGTACTTAGTTACTGCTATCAGGTTTCTACTATTGTTTTCTGATTAAAATATTAGGGTATCCCTCTAGGTTGCCTGTGTGATCACATGACTGTACTATGCCCAGAAACAAGAGGCATATCACTTACAACAGGTCATCTAGGAGTAACTGAGTTTACTATACTTTAATGAAGACTTTAGTAAAAGCTTAGTCAGGAGGGTGAGATGGTCAGTGACACTGCTATGGTTAAGTCATGCCTGTTTCTTTAGTCAGCAGCAGGAAGGGGAGTGGTGTGGTCAATATTACATCTCCTTCACCCTCCTTCACTACCCAAATGACAAAGCACCATTCTACTGATGCTTTGCCCCTTCTGCAAGCTTTGGAGAAAAACCAGCACTCCAGTCTCAGACAGCTGATCTGAATCTCTAGCAAGATGTCAAGGAATTAGCTCAGTTTCTTTTCCCTGTTAGAATCTGAATTGCAGTTCCTTTTCAGCCTAAGCCATTTAAAGTAAAACTAACTAGTTCTGTTCCATCTTAGATTTTAGTTCTATTTCTTCTAAATGTTGCGTGTGTCCAATTTATATCACCTGTCAGGAAAAGTGTGCAGGCATCTTTTTGAAATCACTTTTTTTCCCTCTCTCTACAGATGGATAATGATCAGAATTCCAATACCTCAAAGCAGAGATATTCTGGGAAAGTCCATCTTTGCATTGCTCGTTATAGGTAAAACCCCCAGCTCATTACATATATATAATTACATATATAATACATAATTATAGTACTCAACATTTAGTTTTGCTTCAGTGTTATTCATGCACTGAATTATTACCTGAAACCAATGTTATGAATAGCAGACCTCTTTCCTGTTTACACTGGCTGCAAAATAATGCCATTTCCATATGCTTGAATTGTCAGAGAAAATGGCTCTTTTATCCAGTGCTGTATTTCTAGCCTTCAGTGTCTCAGTGAGATGAGAATGTGTACCTCACACTTTATAGAGGATGTCCTATCTGGTCTTAGTATTTTATCATCAATGCAAGAAAGATTTAGAGGTTCCTCACATTTGGATTTGCTTCACACACCCAAATGTCAGATATAAAGTACTGTCATGATAAAATTTTCTGTGACTAAAATTTTCTTTCAGGATGCATATGGATTTAAGTACTTGTAAAGATATTTCTGTCTGAGTAGCTTGTTTTAGCTGTAACTCACTCGTTTTGTCATTATTTAACTTGCCTCTTCTGAAGTTAATAAACTTATGTAAAAGTTTGTCATATAAACAAAAAGGAATATGGGAACAAAAGCAGATTGATTTTTCTTTAATTCACTTTAAAAAAATAAATAATGTTTTGGCCAGTGTATTCAAAGAGATCCAAATAAGAAATGTGTAAGTAAATTGTACAGAAACCAATATGGGTTGAAGTGTATAGTGCTTAAACAAATAGGTTGCATTTCATGGCATCCTGTTGGCAATAGAGTTACAGTTCACAACAACAAACTGACCTAGGCTTCACTCAAAATATATATACATGAAAAGACTGAACTGAGGAATTACCTTGCTGTGCAGCCTTGGAACTGTACAGCTTTTGCTGATTCCTGTTCCTTTGTGGCCAGTCAGACCCACGTTTTCCCTCTGTGCTCCATTGCAGTTACAACCCTTTTGATGGACCAAATGAAAATCCAGAAGCAGAGCTCCCTCTTACGGCCGGAAAGTACCTCTATGTGTATGGAGATATGGATGAAGATGGCTTTTATGAAGGTATTCTTTTTCTAGTCTGTGAATCCCTGCTAATTCATGGAGATTCAAAGCATCTCCCAAGCACTCTCCCAGTTCTTTCCTTCATCTACTACCAAATCAGTTGCTACAATTATCCCTATCATCATTGTGTTAATTAAGAGAGTTTCTGCACCAGCAAAGCCACTTCTTGCAGGCAGAGCTAATTATAAGTTGTTTTATATCGTCAGCTTTTGCCACTGGCAAGATTTAAGCTGACAAGAAAACTTACTGGCAGCTCTGGTTTTTCCCTCACTAAGCCTTTACATTTTCAAATTGTGCATGTTGTTTATGTACAGTTTTCACTTATATCTTCTTCCTTATCTTGTCCACCTGCAAGGGATTGGCATGCAAGAGATATGCTCCTTCAAGGATTTTAATGGCATTGTTCGTTCTCACCAGGGGAACTTCTAGATGGACAAAGAGGACTAGTCCCTTCCAATTTTGTGGACTTTGTCCAAGACAACGAGACCCGGTTATCAAGCACATTGAGCAGTGAACAAGATCAGAATTTCATCAACCGTTCAGGTCCTGCTTTGGAAGGAGATGTCTTGGAGATAAGTCCACCAAGCCACATAGACTCTACTGTAGTCAGCAACGGTGCAGGGACTCTGGATGTCAACATTGATGAAATTGGAGAAGACATTGTGCCTTATCCTAGAAAAATCACCCTTATTAAACAACTAGCCAAAAGTGTCATTGTGGGCTGGGAGCCACCGGTAGTGCCACCCGGATGGGGAACCATTAGCAGCTACAATGTTCTGGTTGACAAAGAAGTTCGGATGAACATAGCCTTGGGAAGCAGAACGAAAGCTCTTATAGAGAAGCTCAACATTTCCACTTGTACATACCGAATCTCAATCCAGAGCATTACGAACAAGGGGAACTCAGATGAACTGCAGTGCACTTTGTTAGTTGGGAAGGATGTCATAGTAGCCCCCTCTAATCTTAAAGTGGACAATATAACCCAGATTTCTGCTGAGCTGTCCTGGCTCCCTACAAATAGTAATTATAGTCATGTGATCTTTCTTAATGAAGAAGAATTTGACATTGTCAAGGCTGCTAGCTACAAGTACCATTTTTTTAATTTGAAGCCCAATATGGCCTACAAGGTGAAGGTCATGGCAAAGCCCCATCAGATGCCCTGGCAGCTTCCCCTGGAACAGCGAGAAAAAAAGGAAGCCTTTGTGGAATTTTCTACGTTGCCAGCAGGTTTGATGTTTTTCTCCCTACCAAAAAACTCTCCAGTTAAGTTTCTCTGAAAATACTAGATCAATTAATCTAACCTTTAGGTTTATGCTGTAATTTCTTTCACTTTCATGAGCACATTGGGGATTATTAGATTGCCTTATGGTATCTAAAATTAATTCCTGTTCTGCATCGTTTTCTTCTTTGTACCTGGGTAAGGACTGAAGCGTTTTGAGGAGATAAAATAATGAAAGCCATGCTTATCATCAGCACAGATCACACACTGTTTTATCAGATTTATCTCCATTTGTATTTAATTTGTCCAGTTATAGAATTTCTGATGGTAATTTTTTGTTGGTGGTGTGAACAGCATTGGGGGAAAAGAACAATTACTACTTCTGACTTGTTGTGTGTCTGAAAGCACTTTTTACATGATGACCCAACCTTTTTCTGCAAAGAAAAACAATAGAGACATCTCAGAGGACCACACAGTCATTTAGATGTGAATGAATTTTGGTTATGAAGTTGTAATCACATTGTTCAATTTGAATTTGTAAAGATAACAAATTGGTTGTGTATTGGAAAGTCCAAGGTTTTTTACATTAGACAATTTACATTACATTCCTGCAAAGGGGCAGGAATTAGTTCTGGTCTCTTCCAGAGAAGAGAAGCATGCAGAAGAGTAGTGCTGGCTGAGTAGAAAGGGAGTTAAGCTTGTATGTCTGCTGCTTTTTGATGCTGTTGATTTATAGTTTCAGTAAAAATGTCCTCAGCTCACGCATTAACTCTTTTGTCTTAAAACATTCCAGTGAGATTAAGTGGTGGTACTAGTGCAGAATCTGCTAGGAGGAGGAGGGTGAATTTTAAACTTTATATATGCTCTATGGGAGCCAGGGGATACTGCCTAGATGGTGGCTTGAAGTGATTAGATATGCTAAGTTCTTTGTTATTTGGGAAATATGTTATTTGGATTTTTTTCAGGCCAAACACTTAACATGCTGTATCTCCCTCTAGTTGCTGAAATCTGCTACAGCAATAAATGAGCTGCTCTATGTTGAGGAACTAAAATTCAGTGAAGCTTCTGCTTTTAGATCCAGAGATCCCAGAATCTTCCCCAGCGTTTTCACAGAGGGCATTTTTACAGAAGCATGGCAACTTTTCACTGTTGTGTATAGTACAAGAAAATAGCAGCTGTTGAAGTGATTAGAGGCTGATGGTTGTATTGAAACAAAGGGGAAAAGATGCCCATGAAATCAGTCAGTAGACCATCACAGTGTGTCATGGTTTTGTCTTGCAAATATTACTGACTTCAAGTAATCACATCTCTCTTCATCCAAACTACAGTTAAAAAAAAAAAAGTTAAAAGAAAAAAACAGAGAAAGTGTCTTTAATGCAGGTAATACTGTTTCTTCTTTCAGACCCTGAACTGTTTTTCCACATTAAATACCTTAAGTTGGTCTACATTGCAAGGGGACATGTTTCAAAGATGATTTTAGAGTATGCTGAGAGATCAATACAGATATTCTATGTGAAAAGAATCTTTTGTTACTGTGCTTCTCTAGAAGATTCCTCGGAGTGATGTCATGTAAACCTTTAGTTGTGGTAGATGTCAGGTTTAGCAGACAGTGCAGCACGATCTGCAACATACCTGGTCACAGGCAGCTACTAGAGTTTGTACTGACATACTGACATTTTTCTAATGACTCAGAAATGTTTCCAAGTGCTTGCTTTATTTGATGCTGAGAAGCTCTGCTCTTTACTAGTGGGTGTGGTGATATCCTTACAGAAAAAGATCAAATTCAGTGGCAGCAAACTACTGAAGTGCACTGATGTTTGCATATCTGCAGCATATCTGGAGGCTGGGCCTTGTGTGGTATTTAAAGTTTTGTCATCATCTGTTTGGTAGCAATGAATGCACACAATTGAAATATTTGTAGCTGTTTTGTAGATGAACAGAAATTGATTGTGCTTAGTTCATTGGCAAAATTAAACTCACAGCAACCAAGGTTTGTTTCCCTGTGGCTATTATGCAGAGATGGCTACTGCTAAACCTGCTTCTGAAATGTTTTAGCATGAAACTCTTTGCAGGGTTTGGCTGTTAAATTAACACAGCAGGATGCCTGAAATATTGATGAGCTGATAATGTCTGTGGTATTTTTATTTCAACTTACTGTCCAAAGCAGAGCTATTTATAGTAGGGTACTAATGTATTTTAATTAAGGATGTACTTGCTGTGCCATTGCACTAACATACTGTTAATGCCTTAAAAGGTTGGTAGGCATATTCTTTTCTTCAGTGCAGAGACAAGACTCGGAGTCCAGTTGTCCTTTTAAACCAGCATGCTGCTGCTTGAAAAGGTTAAGTTTTGACTGGCAGTCCACATTGCACCTTAGTGTCAGTGTGTTTCTGGCCTGTAAATCATGACTTGGAGCCACTGATGGTCCAGAGAGATAGAATATGAAAGTGATTTCTGAGTATGTACTGTGTATTCAGTGCAGAAATATATAACAAAAAGTCACCTGCTGTCACCTGCAGCAGTTTTCCACTAAGAGTTCCATTCCTGGGCTTTTTTCTCCCTGCATTTTTTCTGTTAACACCTTCTGTATTCAGAGTAATTAGCAGTTATGCAGCCAGAAGGGATAAAAATAGGACCAGAGGAAGATTGAAGTACAGACCCTCTTGCAAAGAACTATAGCTTAATTAATGGCTGTAAGCTAATGATCATTTCCTGGCTCCATGACCTGCTGAACCTATGCTTCTGGTTTTGCATAATAACTGCAATAAGGATATTTTGTCTTACTAAAATAACAAATTTTTTAAGTGCTTTGAGATCTGTAGTCTCCAACTTGCAGGTATATCAGTTGAGGTACATACTTCTGATCTAAGGCACAAGAGTAACCAGTCTTGTCTGTCATAGGTCCTCCAGCTCCACCCTCAGATGTTACTATACGGGCTGGGTCCACCCCAGCAACCATACAGGTGTCCTGGAAACCACCAACTCTGACAGCAACAGGGACCTCCCATGGCGCCAATGTCACAGGCTATGGTGTTTATGCGAAAGGTCAGCGGGTGAGTTCTCCTTCCAGTGTTCTACTGACCATCACAGTAGGTGAATTCCAGCTGACAGCTGAAGTCAACAATAAACATGTGACAGCACTTGAATGTGTGCAGGGTTTTCTCAGCTTTCAGCAGAACCTATTCTTTTGTTTGTGAATAGCTTATTTATTTCAGGCACAGTCTGAAAATCCCTTGTGGTCTCCTGTGGCCCCTGNCTTTCTACAAGCATGAGCTTTTGGACAAATAGGTTGACAGGATTAAAGACAACTGGCTCTAATTGGTGTGGAGCACTAATATGGACTCTTGCAGCCCATTCTGTGTTGGCAATAATTCACTCCATGTTAAGACTTTGAAGGTTGTACTTCAGTGGTGTTGAGGGGGGGAAACACGTCTTCATGCTAGTAAGTTGCTTGTTTGTGTACTCAGGTGGCGGAGGTGATATTTCCAACAGCAGAGAACACACTGGTGGAGCTGATGAGACTGAGGAATTTGGAAGCAAAGGAAGTTACTGTTCGAACACTCTCTGCACAAGGGGAATCGGTGGACTCTTCTGTTGCTGCCATTCCATCTGACCTACTGGTGCCTCCAACCCCTCACCCCAGAACTGCTCCCAAATCTAAGCCATTAGCAAGTGCCGGAGCCCCAGAAACCAAAGAAGAACATTTAGGTCCACATTTAAAAATGGATGAGTCATGGGAGCAGACTCGTTCAGCATCTCCTGTTCATGGACACATGCTTGAGCCACCTGCTCCCAACTTTCACAGCCCACTCCAGGGGAGGAGGTCTCCATCTCCTAACCGAATACTCCCTCAACCTCAAGGCACACCTGTCCCAAATACTGTCGCAAAAGCCATGGCAAGAGAAGCTGCACAACGAGTTGCAGAGAGCAATAGGGTAAAGACAAACATTTTCTGAGGCTTTATTCATTTTCAGGAACAGTTAATCATTGCAAAGTCCTGAAGATCTGTAGTTTGAGAAGCATTGTTGTGCTAAAATTCTGTGGCATCTACCACAAATATGCTTTTAACCATAAAGAGCATTGATCAACCTTTGAGCATAGAAACCCCATAACATCACTAGAAATGTTGTCTCCAAAAATGCAGAGTCTTGCTTCTGAAGAAAAAAAAAAAAGTCATCAAAGTCTGTGCTTGGATCCTGCAGGAGTCAAAAGGGAGGTTTGCTCCTATGTGAGAAAAGTCAACCAAGTACAAAAGTACTTTGAAAAAGACCAAAACAATAAAGGGCAGTTTAAAAATGGGTCCAGAAACAGATAGGCAAAAGTTCTGAGCAAATGTACTGTGAAAGCTAATCTTTTTGATAGTTTACAAAATGAGGATGGAACTTCATTTTTATAAGGGAATCTAAGCAGCAGTCAGGTAAGAGACATGTTTGTGCTCTACAACCATCTGCCTTTTCAAAATGGCAAATAGCAGGTTAGATGCATAAAGCACTACTCCATTACAGCTCCCTTTGTAGCTGCTGGAAACCTCATGGACCAAAGGATCCTCCCTGCTTTTGAGACCATTAATACTCATTGCTGCTGTATTGACTCAGATGTTTGCTAGTTAATTTAAATCCCATATTTGAGGCTCTTGGGTCAGCATAGCTGATGAGTATACATCTTGACAACATGCTCTGTTTTTCCTACCCAACCATAGAATGTTTAAATACTCCCAGTGCCCTGGGCAGTTACTTTCTCATCACAAGCAGCAAACAACTGTCAGTTACTTGTCTCAAGCTCTGATATTGCTTTTTTTCATGCATTCTCCTGGCCCTTCATCTGGCAGTCATCAGATGTTATGTCCAGTTTTTGGTCTTCTGTTGTAGCTCCAAAATAACTCCATTAATTTTGACATTCCACACATGTCTTAACTGTCCTTAACTGGTTTGGGACAGAACTGAGCCAGTGGGTGATGATAGAGCTTTTAGAAAGCTGAATAATTCTGGCTCAATAAGGGCTGCTAAATACATATATATGCATGTGTATATTTCTTCCTTTTGTTTATAAATAAAGCAAACTGGAATAAATGCAATAGAGGGAGAAAAGGCAATTTGTTTCTTTGCCATTCTGAGGTGAAAATTTATTTAACCATATAGGGAACAGAACTGAAATTCTTTCTCTGATTTTGAAAATTGCAGACATAACATGTGCTCTGAACCATGTTTAATTACATTGATTTTATTGATGCTTGAAATGCCTAATTCAGGGATCTGTACTGAAGTTTACAGATGGGTTCACTCTAAATTAAATCAAATTCTGCCAATGATATTTTTCATGCCTAGTCCCAATAGTAGAAATTCTCCCCTCATGGTAGGTTGCTGCAGAAGCAGCTGTGTGTCTTCTCCCTGCCCTTCATCCAACCTGTTACATGGCTGATGGTTAGTATCATGAGAGTAAGCAGCAGGAATCAGTAGTTGAGGGTTGGAGTCAACTCAGAGCAAAGAGCATGAAATCTCATTCTGCAGCTTTTTCTGTACTGAGGTAAAAAATGTCATAGTGGCTAGGTCATCCACTAACCCTCTGCCAAGGGGAAATCAGTGTCTTCATTAGCAGCCTAGTACTGTAGAATGCTGAGAATTTTGACAGTAGTGGTACAGTGAAGGAAGCTAGCAGCTGAGCTGATAGTCACTTAAAAGCATGTAATTGTTTATGAGCAAGAGTAATATGACAAGCCAAAAATTCTTGAAAACTCCTAAAAAATTACATTCAGGGGAAACTGAATGTTCTTGAGTCCTGCTGTCTTATCTCTGCCATTTCTTCCACTGGTTGCAGGGACAAGTGTGCTTCACAATTTCCTATTTCTTCTTGCTTTGCTAGATGGAGAGGAGGAGTGTTTTCAGTGACAGGAGTAGCGCAGCCCAGTACGCTAACTCGGATGATGAGGAAGATGGCTATGATTCTCCTCACATCAAAAGAAGGGGAGCTTCCGTGGATGATTTCCTCAAAGGGTCAGAACTTGGCAAACAAGTAAGTAACCTGCTCTTGTTCTTGTGTTAGGTGTCCAACACCAGACAAGTGTTTTAAGAAGACAGCTAAATTGTGAGGAGGTAGATGAATGTCCTATTACTGGAGCATAACACTGTCTAATGAGAAGTGTTGGAGACAGACCTAGAATTCAGAGACACCTTGGGATATTTGCAGGAAAAGCAGTGCAAAACCATTTCAAATAACAACAGGAAGTGCATGGAAGATTTGGCCATAGAGGTTTCAGCTGGAAATCTGTGTGTGCAAATGCACCCAGTCACTGAACAAAAGGTATGCATGCCCTATTACACACAGAGTTAAATTGCAAACCACATTGCATCATTATTGCTTCTATAATATCTCCCAGTTATGTTTTATACCTCAATTAATGTCTTGGTTGAATTAGAAGGTTTATTTAAATAATTGAGTGGTTGTTTGCCAAGGCAAATGTTATCAGAACCACAATGGATAAGCCTTGGAGACAGTTTGCTAGGTCTCTGCAGTCTGATAGCCTAAGCAATCAGGGCTTCATTCCAGCAGTATTGGCCTTTCATACTTTACAAGGCATTGTGCACTTAGCTGGGCAATTTTCATAGTACTGTGCCAATGCAGCCTCCAAATCTATTTGAATGCAGCTGAGAACAGGAGCACAGGAGTGATTTTCTTTAAAAGCAGGACCAAGATTCTACTGGAATGGAACTGATGAAATAAAATTTAGTGTAAGAGCCAGAAAGCTTAGAAATGAAAAACAAAGTATTAGAATATGCTCTGATCTTTTAGCTTCAAAAAGAAACCAAGAGCATTGTGAAACTGCAGTGGCTTTTTGGGGTGTTTTGGGTTTTTTTTTTTGTTTGGTTTTTTTTTAAAGATGATCCTAGTACAATGCATCTTAAGGATCTGAAAACATTTATGGGCTTGGCACTGAGAATTACTAGCAAAGGCTTCACCTTCTGGTGCTTTTTTAGCTCCAGAATAAAGAACTGAAAGAGAAGAAATTGTCACTTGTATTTGGAGGCCAAATCCATATTAACTTTGGAGAAATTGTTTATTGTAGATGTTTTCTTCTCATTGCTGGGATTGATTGGTATCAGTGTGTTATATAGCTATGGGGATTGATCTGGTTTCACAGGGATTAATTCTTTGTTAGTATTGCTGGGGGAAGGAATGAAGTACTTTCTAGCATTCAAATACTTCAAACATTCTACTGCAATCTGACAGTCAGATGACTCCATTTGAAAATTTGTCCTTGGAAATACAATTGGTTTTGTTTATGATCTGATTTGTTAGATGTAATATGTGACAAAGGCCACTCCTCTTTAACACTAGCAACTCCGTGGGACAAACTTTTTCATCCTTGTCTTCCAAATAATTGGAAACTTATAGGAACTTGACATACTTGGACTAATTTTAAAAGATATTATAATTTTAGCCAGTCTATTCCTACAATGCTAAGAGAATGAAAGCTTGAATTTCCATCAGCTAGCTCTATGATACAATGATGGTAATGTCCTGCAAGAATTAAATGCTGCTCACTTTTAAATTACCAAGTGATGTAACAAACAGCTGTGAAGACCAGATGATATCCTAAGGCTTTTACAATTTGATCAGCATGTCCACTGGTGCATGAAGGACCTCTTTAAATCAAGGGAATCTAATCAAGACTAAAACTAGATTTGGTGCTGTGAATGCAGACATTGTTTTTGTGTCACCTATGGGGTTAAGATTGGATTTCTTGAACTGGGATCATAAATGGGGAAAAAAGATTTATACATGACATATCCACTAGAACAGGTGATGTAATATGTATGTGGTTATTAGGGTGATAGTCAAACCTAGGAAATGCTCTCATCCTCATTGGTGTTACACAAGGATTTTCAGCTTTACAGCCAGTAAAGATTTTTCTCTCTCACCCTGTCAATTAGCCTCACTACTGCCATGGTGAAGAGTACCAAACAGAGAGCAGCAGAGGTTCTGACTTGTCTGATATTATGGAAGAGGATGAGGAAGAGCTGTACTCTGAAATGCAGCTGGAGGATGGAGGAAGACGGCGAGTCA
This sequence comes from Bucco capensis, assembly GCA_013396975.1. NCBI lineage: Eukaryota > Metazoa > Chordata > Aves > Piciformes > Bucconidae > Bucco > Bucco capensis. The sequence goes on from VWZO01012349.1 coordinate 33,612, forward strand.
GTGTGACCTCACACAGTGCACTGAAGGTAAGTAGCTGCAGAGAAACCTTGGGAGTACCTTCATAGCTTGAGTTTTCCTTCAAAGAACTTCTTTTAGTCAATTGGGGATTTTGCAGACCATTAAAACTCACACTGTTGTATAGGCCTAGAACTGGAGTGGACATTGTTTATGATATCAAGGCCATTTTAATACATTTATTACTCTTTTTTTTATTTTCGCATTATTTGATAGCTAATCTTTTAACTAATTGACTATTTTTCTATATGGAATTGTTGAAGTTGCAGTTTCTGTTTTGTATCTGGGGATCTTACTCGTCTATATGACAATACCTGTGCTACCCAAACAATGAGTTGTTTCTGAGCAAGGAGATTTAGATAAACATATAAAAAAAAAAAGTTAAGTTTTTCATGACTGAGTAATTTTGTCCCTGTTTCCAGTGCTGTCTCTTCCACAGGTTTTAAAGTTTGCTTGTAAGAAAGGGATTTGGGTTAGCTTTGAGTGTTAAATGCAATATCAGAAATCCTCATGCTCTGATTATTAAGGAATCACCAGAGACAGTAGGAAACACCTAGCAGAAATATTTAACACTACACAGGAATATTCGTCATGAAAACAACTTTAGTATAACAGTTAAAGCATATGTACAATGTTGAACTCACCCAGTAGAGAATATATATTTTCCAGTATATTTGTATGTGTAAAATATATTTGCTTTTTGTGTGTTTAGCAATTACACTAAATTGTGTTTGAATGGCAGGGAAACCCAGAGGTCGCTTTTTCTTCCAATATGCTACTATTTTAATAAAAACCAATACTGTTTTCTCATGCCTACAAGAATTTTGACCATTCTTGTAACTGCTTTTATGTGCTATAAATTCAGTCCTTTTATTCTGATACTATCTGGAAAGAGACAGGTACCTTTTCAAAAGAAAAAAATAATCAGTGTTTCTATTATTCTGCTAACATAAAGACTGAAACTGAAATCCTTCTGCATGCTGCTTCTGTTCCTTTCCTCTGGGAAAAAGTGAATTATTCCTAGACTGTTCTTGTTCTTTATGCATCAGAAAGTATATTTACTTCTTGCTTTTAAATTAATACTGCCAGTGTTGATATTTCAAAAGAAAGGTCCAGACCCTTAATTGGTGTAGTAAATCATTTTAGACCTGTTCAATTCTGCTGGCATACTTGTCCTGATGTAGTAGCATACATGAAGGGTATGGCTGGTTGACTCATTGTGCAGAAGTGGAATTCAGTATGGAAGTTCTTCCTGGGGAAGGACTCTTGGATGTCTGAGTCTCATCTGGAGAATATGGCCCACCATGCTAATGTGTTTTCTGATAGGAAGTGCAGGTCAGATTCTGCTCCCAAAGTGCTCAACAATTCCCCTCTCTTTCACTAGATCCAATTTCACTTTGCAACATCAGGAGTTAACAGAAAAATGAAAAACATGTTTACTGAATTTTCCATAACAGAATCAGATTCCTGTTCCTCTTGCATCTGGAAGTCTGCCAACCATGACCTTGCAGCTGTAATTGAGTATTCTCTTCTGAGTTAATAGATGCCCACAAGTAACAGCAAAACATCTTGCACTGGGAGATGCAAAATTGAGATTATTGGGAGATTATTATTATTCCCCCCAATGATTCCCTAAAACAAAGACTGACACAGGTGATCAAGGGAAGATTCAACTCGCTTACCTGATGATCTGAGCATTCTAAAACGGGAATATTTCAGCTCCAGTCAAAACTATCCTTGTTTATACTTATTGATTTTTCCCACTTTTATGGCAGTTTGTCTCAAAAGTTTCACAAGTATAATTCACATTTTTAAAATGAATGAAAGTATGTGGAACAAATACAGTCATAAAGTAACTTTGAAAATTTCTAATGCCTGAAAGGGGAGAGAGAGACACTGCTGAAGTCTCCAAGATAATCTTGTCATGATATATAGGTGCTGTTTTGTTCAGAGACCTACCTGATCTAGGCATTGAGTAAAGTACAAGGAGAAGTGATCTCCATGATGTAGCATCTATAAACAATGTCAATCAAAACCAACACCTCCTGCAACATTATTCTCGTCTCCTCTCAGAGACCAACAAACATTCTACATAGGACTCTTCTGTCACACCTACCTGCATTTTGTGTAAATGTAACACAAAATCACCAAGTGTATGTGTCATGTTCAGAATGCTTATTTTATCCAGCCTGGGATAATTTTTACCTACTTCTGGTATAAAGAGAGACTTCTACCATCTTCTGCTAATAGGCTGATGTTCAGATGTTGGTTTTATCAAGCAGGTACAAGATTATGAGGAGAGATTTGATGACAGTGCAGCCCAAGTGACATCAGAGAGCAGTCTGCTTCTCAGGGTTCTTTCTGTGGAAGCCAAGCTTTAAAAATTTGGCCAGTTTTTTACAATTTTACAAAGGAAATTAGAACTCCTTTAATGGTGTCTGCAGAGCAGCTCTCCTCTGGCAGGAGATTTAGGAGTATTTGCTATTCATATAGGAAGCTTCAACAGAGGCAAAGCAAGCAAGCTTGCTAGAATAGAATTTTCACTCTCAAATATGGGTTCTGGATACAAAGAAACATTAAATAGCAATTTGGCATGGGGCAAGGAACATACTAAGCATTAGTGCTGTGTTTTAATGCCGTTCTCATTCACCATGCTGGAACCTGTATGCAGCTTTTATTGCTTTGTTTTAAATGCATGGATTTATTCTTGTTAAGAGCATCACTCAGTTGTTTGTACTGACCTCTCATGTTGTATCTGACATCCAGCAACTTCTTAATCACGTCTTTGTTTTTCACAGATTCTCATTCAGAGCATGACATCCTTTTCACTAAATAAGCTGCATGTCTTATGTTTGCCATTGCTCTAAAACTAATTCTGTCTTTATTTTTCTTTTCTTCTCCCTTTTCCCTCCCATTTTATTTTTGTCACACACTATATGTTCCCTATCTGGTTTTTAACATTACATAATCTTAAGGAGTGCGATAAGACCACTGAAGCCACTTTTTTGGAACAGCCTGACTTTTCCCAGCAGATACACCACAGTAAAAAGCTTTTCAGTATTCCAGAAGTAGCTGAAGAGGATGGTGAATACTCTGAACTGCTGTACAAGCAGGGTTTAGGTATGCCCTATAAAAAGAATCCCACAATAGCTAGAGACTCTAGACCACCTAGGCCCTACAATCAAGACCAGCAGCACAACTTCTGGTACCCAGCCAAGCACAGAATATCAGGCATGGAGGATTTTGCTGCAGAAGACAAAGGATGTAAATATAGCCGATCGTTATCAAGAAGCCCAGACAGTGGACTAGACTGTGGAAGTGAAGAAGAGGAATCTCGGTTTAATTTCAGATATACTTGTGATCCAGTTTCTGCCAACGTTGCCTCGAGCTGTTGTGCAGAGACTGCTAACTGTTCCTGCAGGAAAAGCATGAGGCCTTTGCTTGCTCGCAGGAAAACTTTAACCAGACAAAGCAGCATCGAAGAAGATTTTGGTGACCTGGGTCCTTCCTTTGGAGAGCCCAGGAGTGAACAGGTCAAGTCCAGTTACGAGAGAAAGTATGAGACTCAGAAATGTCCTAGAACAGATAATTTGTCTAATGAAGATGTTCAGGGAGGCTGGAAGAGCGACTTAAAAATGGCTGACTCTAGGGCAGCTGGTCTACTTGCAAAGCCATCCCACAGAGATGCAGAAGACTCTCTGGTGTGTGAAATAAATCTTCCTTCTAACATCTGCTTGCCGAATCAGTCTGTTTTCTTTCTTTTGTTCTTTATCTGGGGGGTTGTTATTTTTTTTTCCTGAATTAATTTTTAGAGTCCATCCTTTGGACCTATCTGCTACATTTTTCCCTTTCTTTTTTTTTTGCCCCCTCCCCACTCATTTTTGTTTCTTATTCTGCATTTTCCTTTACAGTCTTCTTTTGTGTCATGCTAAGATCAGTTTAATTTGCTTTACAATGATTTTCCCACAGAACCAATTACAATAATGGCTGCTTTTATTAAAGGACAACTGAATCTAAATTTTAATTAAGGGTTAGCTGAACTACAGTTTTTCCAAAAGATTGTTTTTCTTTATTTTGCCCATCTAAATGTTGCTTTTAAAAACTGCTGCATTTTAAGTGGAAAAATATTTCATCAGTAATTGTGGTTCAGTGTTTTTTTTATGTCAAGAAATTCATTTCATCCTGTTGTTTTTATTCAACTCATTCTCAGAATTTTCAGGATATGCTCTTTGCCATAAAACATCTCTGGACAACAGTCAAGATTCTCCCCCAAGTGTGACAGTGACCCAAATTTATGGAGTCACGGGTTTCATCATATTTCCATTTTCTACCTTATCTCTGCACAGTCACTACTTTGCCTTCCTTTTTAGACCATCTCTTCTTGCCTTTGAAGTTGCAGACTGCATCTCTGCATGAGAATGCAGGCAAACAGCTTCTTCCAAAGGGAGAGGCCAGGGCCATTCCATATCTTACAAGGATGCCTCTGCGTGATCTTGCCTATTTGCATTTCTGTCCATTAATCTATAGCAGAGTCTCCATGCTTTGACAGATGCATCCATAGGCTTCCCTGCTCCCTAAAGAACAAAGCAAGTTCTTTACACTCTCAGTCTTCAACAATCCAGAGTGGAAACCTCAAATCTAATGTTTCATATAAGAGTAGAAGTAAGCTGCCTGCTCTTCTAGCCTAGCAGTTTGTGCTGAAATGATCCTCAGAAAGCTCTCCTATAGTAGTGCCCAAGCTGTATTAATCTCAATGACTGCATCATAAACTCCAGAAAGCATTAAAATAGTACTGTTTAGTTGTTAAAATACCAACTTTTTCTGCCAGGGCAGCGAACAGAAAGACAGCTATGATGTGAGACGAAGTGTGTCTACATTCCCTTCTACATGTCTCATTGACCTTAAAAAAGCTTTACCAACTGAAGGCCATTATAAAAAAGCTGTGTGCTCAAAGACAGAAGGACCTACACTTGTTCACATGCTGCAAACTGGACAAAGCTGTAGAGCTGAATACAAAAAAGTCTCGCCTTTTCAGTGCAGGCCAACCTCCACAGCTCTCATGGCTGGCTGTACTGCTCTTCAGAAGATTATAACATCATCTTAGCAGCAACAACAAAGGCAAAAGAATATTTCAAAACTTATTCTTTTCTTTTCTTTTTGTTCTGATGTGTGACTGCTGGTTACAAAACTCTGCCATAGATCAAGGGACCATTTTTTTTCTTTTGCAGGTTTGCCAGGCAACAGCATTTTACTTTTCAGCTAACCTTTCAGTTAAAAACTAAGTTTAGTTGCCTTTAGAGCTTACGCTTCCAAATATGATTGACCTGATTAATGTCCAACCATATAATCATAATGTTATCATGCATGTAACTTACAAACCTGTTTTTTCTGTTGTTGTTTTCTTTTTTTTAGCTTTTAGGTAACCCATCATCTGCAGGACGGCCTGAAAGGGTGGAGCATACAGGGCGAAGGTCCTCTCATGGCAGTGCAGTGCCACAAAGGTCTCGACCAATGTTGGTCCCTTCCATTGGTTAGTTGGACAGATTGGTGCATTTCTGTTCTTTGCAGCCTGAGCTGGGAAGGTGGTCCTTCAAAAAGAAACAACAGACACTTGTCTTGAAGCGTGGTTACTCTTAGTTTAAATGAGCTGAAACGGAACTAAAACCATCTCCACCTAAATATGAGCGTACCAGGTTCTTGCAGAGGGCTGAATCAGTAGTCATTGACATCACTGGGAGTCTTTGCACTGAATTTAGTGGCTATTGGAGCTTTTCTAAGCTTGGTTAACCTTAGATACTGTTAGATCTTACCTAAGAAGAAATTTTCAGGTAGACTGCTATATGATCAGTAAAATAAATGTACTCATTCAGCCATCCATTCCACCACCCATCTTTCCATTCATCAACCACCATTTTGCATTCACTTTCCATTTTCTTGACTACTTTTTGGAATTTAGCAAGAAAAATGGAAGCTGTTAAATATACCAAGTTAGTAGAACTTCTGTATATTTACTAGATTTCATATTTCTTACAGAATCATCCCTATTCTGGTTTACTTATGACTGAAACTGTATGTTCATATATACCAGAAAATCCAAAAAGTAGTGCCAAAAAGATAATGGAATCGAGACACTCTGGACAAATACTTATCTGTTAAAACTTGCTCTCTATACTGACCAATAAGAAACATTCACACTGAAAATCAGGAAGTATATGCAAAGCAAATGCAGAAAGAGTTCTATCAGCTATTAGCAGAACTTTACTTCATGAAGATGTAAAGTCAGTCTGGTTCCTGTCCCTAACCTCGACTTTAATTTGTAAATGCTGTAGGCATCATCAGGAAGAGAAGGAAGCAGTGTCAGGCAGTTCTCACCTGTCATTTGTGTGAATAAGAGAGGAAGCAAATGGGGATTATCAGAAGGAAAGAGACTGATCATTAAATATTTTTCCCTTCTCATAGAATCAAACTAAAATGTCTATACTGTACATTAAAAGCAAAATCTCCCTAGTGGGCACAATTGTTCTGATATCTATTAGAGAGTAATTATTACTGAAACCATATATCAGAAAACACACATAGTTGTAACGCATGAAGCTTTAGTTTCTTCAATATAACATGACTGGTCAGAGGCTGATTCTTGTCCCACATCCTGGTGTAAACCAGTCTAATCTTCCCAGATGTCAATGGAATTGCACTGGTGTGGCAATGGTATGGGGGAGAATCAGCTCCAGGGAGGCTCCTGTGCTTCTGCTGAAAGAGTATTGTTTGCTTTCAGGTGATGGTTTGACACTGCTAGTTGTTCATGTTCTTTTTACCTTTTCTGAAAGCAGCCTTTTTTTTTCCTCAGGACTAAAGATTTCTGGTTTATGTTTGGACTACTTAAAGCAAGTTTTGTGTCTAAGTTCTTCCTTTTATGTTATCTGCTAAAACAATTTTTATGACTAGTGAGAGAATAAGCAGGTTTGTTTGAATTAATCCTTTGGGTTTCCTTTAATTTTCATTTCAGTTAATAAATAAGGGAAGTGATTAAATTTACCAAAGCTCACTTTCTGTCAACAAGGTTAGGACACAGAAACCACTGTGTAATGACTTTGCTGTTTAGTAGTTCAATAGCAACACCTTAGGAATCAGATAAATTAATTTCTGATGGTCAATCTGTGCTCAATCATAATTAAATAGAAAATAAAATCTCAGGTTTTATTTCTTTCAGTGTAACTTCAAGAATTAATTAGTCTGTTTGGTGTTACATGCAATCCACAAAAGCTCTTTGGGGAAGTTCCATTAGGAATAAATTACAATATTACCTAATGCTGGTAACAAGGAAACTACTGAGTATTATGGACAGCATGTAACAACAAAAAAAATGATTTGCTGTGAAGGTGTTGAAAGGCTTTATGTGCTTTAGAGTTCAAGCCTGACTTTTCTGACTGAAAGACTAGTGATTAAAATTGCTGAGAGATATGTATCCTATATGTCTCACTTTCAGCATCATATTGAAATAAATCACTTTGAGGATAAGGGAAGGAAATATAAACACTTGATAAAACTCTGCACAAAAATTGCCTCCTCTAAGCCTGCTGGAAAAAAATCTAGGAGATAGGAAATGTATCAAGATTTCAGATAAATAAAATGTGGTAAAAATAGGACATCCAAAAGAATATAGCAAAGCATTGTATAAACTTGAAACTGCTGTTTGGAACTCCCACTGGTTGAGGAAGTTCCCCATGAACAAGGACTGCAAGTGTGGGTTTTGAAGAAGGAAGTTATTGTAGCTGTGTTGTTAGAATATGTAGTTCCACAAAGTGCAAAGCAAAGTAAAAGATAAGGAAAGAAGTAAGTAAATATGATTGAGTCAAAGTTTAGACTGCTTAAGTAAATAAAACTGTTGTTGGCCTCAGCATAGGGCTTAAAAATGGGAATTCCAAACTTCTTGGCAGGAGCTTATTCCTTTACATGTGTGACTTAAGTTTTTACTGAGTTATTCAGCTGAAGAGTCACTTTAGTGATGGAAATTTCGTAAGGGAGTTTAAGTTGATGGGAAAGACCTTCCTAATTGTAATGTTCTTAGGACTCCAGTGGTAAAACCTTTCTCCAAAATGTTCCTGAATTTAAATCCTTTGAGGTGTTTTCTCCATTAAGCTAGAAATACTTTAGATTAGTATCTTCTTGCAGGTAGGATTTAAGTAAATTCATTAATTTTTCTTTTTAGGTTGATACTTTAGAAGGTGAAGCACAGTTTACAGTGCTCTTTACTTTGCAGATGTGGCAGGTAGGATTGTTTAAACATCATAATCAAAGATGAGTCCTTTCCAAAGACCTAATAAACAATACTTACACTGTATGAATTCGTAAAAGCACAAAGCTCAGATGCTGTGATTCCCCTGCTGATTTCTAGAGGCTGAGGCATGCAGTGGTTAGCCTTCCTTCTATGTGCAAGCCAGGGGAAGGCAGGCAAAGCCTGCCGGCAGGAGCCTCCCCAGAGGCAACTCTAGAATCTGTTTTAATAGCTCATTCCCTTTTTCTCCATAGAAATTACAATGGACAGTAGCAGTGAAGGCGGGCGGTCTCGGTCAGGTAGTGAGGGAAATATTTCACCTCTAAAAGAAGAAGCTTATTATCGCAGCATTGGTGGACACAAGAAATGGCCTCAGCAGCGTCCCGTGGCCCCTGACTATAGCTACGGTATGGCGAACGGTGTTCCTCCTTTCTGACAGACGCGGTGTAGAGCTGCGTGCTAACAGGGGGGGTTCTGTATGACAACATTGCATGCAATGCAGAATGCCAGGGGGAGCTAGCTCTTCTAGGCCTCTCTGCTCTCAGGTAAGTTTCCTCAGCTCAGCTGGAAGGGACAACCAGCCCTTAGTCCTCTGTCCTGACACTGCTGTGTAGCCATCTTGCCATCCTCGACCAAGTCTAAGCACACTGCATTGCATGAACCTCTGTGAAGCTATGCTGCTACTAATGCCAGTCAGCATTTATTGTATACACCTGAACAACCATGCATCAAAATAACCACATCTCCACCTGATTCATATAGACTGGACAGGAACAAACAGTAGCTGGTATATCACAATCCAGCCTCCTGTAACAGGAATATTGTTACTCTGATTTACAGCTTAGGCTAAACAAAGATTTGGGATCTTTTCAGTGACCACACAGGAATAGCTGTGTCACTTGGTGAAGATAAAAATTATTGGTTTTAGGAATAATTACATCATAATGACTTGTATGACATGAGTAAAGCAGTTATACCCACTACTGATAGTATTTGTTCCTTCATCAACATAGAAATCATCACATGATCAACAGCTTGGTTTTCATAAATCACAAGATAGTAAATTGAAGTGTCTAAAACTTAACATCTAAAAGCAGCCTAGGCCATATATAGAGCTAAGAAACACATTAGGGTTTTGTTGATATTTTAAATGAAACAAATGAGGCCCTTAAAGTTTAGATGAATTGTAAGTTAATGTTGAGTTTCAAAGCAAAGACACCTGACTGCCTGACAACCAAACCAAATCATCAGCTTCTGTGTATCAGAGCATGTCTAGTGAATTCAATGCAACTGTGTTTGCAACTACACAGCAGTTGGGAGTCTTGACTGGCTGCATCCAAAGACTCTTTTACATACACAGTTCTATGTATGTGTATATGTATGGTGTAAGTATATACCTCTTGAAAGAAGAAAAGTGGCTAAGAAGCTAATTAGGATATTTGCTTTCTTGTTCACTGAAGCAAACATGACTCAGATTGTTCCAGGCCAGTGCTTTTAACAGAGCTCCATTTGGCTATAATTCGTTTGCACCTAACCCTCATTGACTGCAGTTAGAGTTGGATTCAAATATCAAATATTTTTCATGTCCAAACCAAAACCAAACCACCCCTTAACCCACCTGTTTTACATTGCCTGGTGGGCCTGAGCATGAACCACAGAATGCCTGAAACCTGGCTGTGGGAGGAGAACAGAACAGAGAAGAATCCTATCCTATGTGTCCCATTGCTTTCTGTCCCACATGTGCCCTTCTCCCACACTTCCTTTCTGTGCTTTGTGCCTGCCTAAAGCTTCTTGGCTGGAATTTTTCCTTGCCCTTTTGCTGTTCTGCATTTTTCCCCTTTTCATCTTCTTTCTTGCGCTCTGGACCTGAGAGATTATAGCTGTTCCCTTAAAGCTGTGACCATCTGAACATTTGTTTCTGGTAGATTAAAAATATCAAAGGTTGAATAAAAAGCATCTCTTGTAGAAGTAAAAAGAGGAACTTTATCCTGAATGTTCCATATTGAATGTTCAAACTGTTACCAAAATTGGAGTCTTGAATTTCTGAGAGGTGATTACAGTAAAATTTGTATTTATATGAAAATTGTCTGGGAAAATTTTGATATAGCTGAACTACATTTTCATCATAATTCATAACATGTCTTTCTTAATTTGTTCATTGTGAAGGATCTTATAAACTGGATAATAAGTGTTGATTCATCAGAGATCAAAAGTACTTGAGTCACACTGAAGTTAGTGGGGCCTTGTACAATAAGTCAAGGTTTTCAGAAGTGTCTTGTGATTTGAGGGCTTTATTTTTGGGGATTTCAACTTCATATGTTCTCTTCATATCTTCTCTTGGAAGAGCCTATTTTTGGGGGGAGTGCTGCCACATGCTTTTCAAGACAAAAGCCTTTGAAAACCATCAATAGAAACATTGTTAGCCATTTTGGCCTAATTTTCTAATTCAGTTTTACTGATGTCCATCCTTAAGTGTGTTGTTGAATAATGGACTAAATACATTCTTCAGGTCATGTGTGAGACATGAGACAAAATGGCAATTCTCACTGTTCATGGCCTAAACTGATTTGGTACCCTGCAGTGGGCAGAGTTTAGTTCAGTGTCAAGAGTTGGGATGATTGTGGGTGATCTCTCCTGAGGAGCTTATGGTTAAATGCAGTCATAGCTAACCATTTCTCCTGGATTTTACTACATCTTGTTAACAATTGGGTTAGTTTGGGGCACTGCCTGCTGTGTTGACTATTGACTGTGTTGAAACAAAATCACAGGCAGGGAGCATTCAACCCTGGTGTAACTAACAGTGCTTCTTGCTGTCTAGAGAGAAGAAGTTATAACCATGTTTTAAACCTGGTACCTATAACATGGTATGTTCAATATAGCTGGGAGGTGCTTTCTTGTGTCCATGAAAAGCAGAAGCAGCTGTGCTGGGGAACAGGTGGACCCAAAGCATGATTATATTTGCAGCAATGAGGAAGCCAATCAGACTCATCATTATGTCATTCTTAACATGCTTCATTAATTTATGGCAAACTCTAGTAAACCAAACAAAAACTGATTTGTTACCTGACTTGGGTTCACAGATGTAAATGTCAGTGTGGTGTAGGAGGTCAACACCACAGTCAGTGTGTGCAGATTTGTATATGCTTTTTAAAACATATCAAGTTAAAAAACCCAAACAGCAAGCTTGACAGGACCTGCATTAAGCTATTGTGATTCTTCTACCCAATGCCAAACATCTCTCAAAAATTAACTGGAAGAGTCGAAGGATGAAGCCAACTTGTGGTACTGAACTGTTCTTTTCTGAATTTCCTTTCATAGATGGCTATGGTGGTCATGACCATCTTTCTCCAGATATTTATGAAGAATCAGAAACAGATCCTGGCACAGAAGATCTTTCTACTCGAATATTTGTTGCACTCTTTGACTATGATCCACTGACAATGTCCCCAAATCCTGATGCTGCAGAAGAAGAGCTGCCATTTAAAGAAGGACAGATCATTAAGGTGAGATCTAAAACCAAAGGTAATAAAGGACCCAGTTTTACAAACAGGGTCTCCCTTCTTCCCTGTGGAGAAAGCAATTTGTGTGACTAGAATCAGAGCATTTGGAGTTGTTTTTTTCCTCCAGAGATGGAGACTGTAAAACTCACTGGAATTGAGTTAACTGAATAACTAGTGCTAATGGCTTAAAAATAATTAGTTAATGGACAAAAAAAATCTCAGATTTGCTATAAATAATTAGGGCCTGACTCAATTAGAGATTTAGGTGCAAAACCTAGAGATTTAGGAAGACAACTGCCTTTTCTGAATGGTGTAAAATACACAAGCTGCCTTTAAACATGACACAGCAGAGTCAGTCCTGCTTCAGAGGACAGGAACATGTTAGGTTTTCAGCCAGCCCTCTATCCCAGCTTGCTATCTCATGCTTGTGCAGCTGCAGGGCACATTGCTTCACTTTGCTGACCTGTTTTTAAAAAGCTAACGGATTTTTCCTTTGAATCAGCAAATGCAAGCATCTCCTGCTGCAGCCTAGATCTGCTGCAAAACGGGCAGAAATAAGAAAGGCAGAAGGAACAGCTGCTGGTAATCCAAGGGCAATTGAGATTTAAGTGTGATCTGAAACAAAATCTGAAAAAATATAGACTTATCTGTTATATTTCTATTTCAGAGATCAAATTGTAACTTAAGCTATTAAAAATTGCATGCCTTCCGCTGTGTTGGACTGGATCCCAACACAAATGTCTGTATCCTAAATCACAACTGCTTAATGTTAAATACTTTGGTAGATATTTTGCTTAAGTTTTTACTTGATTTGCCCCAACAATATCGAACTTGTTTAAGAGCTTATTTTCCTTTGCAAGAATGTTGATTTCACTCGGGTATTTTAATGATTGCCTCACAAATATGCATGTTTGGCACTCGAAAGCCTAGAGAGACCCCACATCCAATGTTTACTGTCACTGAAGTTTATTTTATATTTGGGACCATTGTGATCACTCTGTGATCTGCTGCTTTGAGTTGCTCATAGAAACTAATGTAATTCCACATCCAAACTTTAGTCATCTCTCTATACTTTAGTAACCACTTAGCCTACATTAAAATCCCAAATGCTAAAACCTTTGTTAACCAACATTATCACTCTTTGAATAACAGGTTTATGGGGACAAAGATGCTGATGGATTCTATCGTGGAGAAACCTGTACAAGAATTGGCCTTATCCCTTGTAATATGGTCTCTGAGATCCAAGCAGATGATGAGGAGATGATGGATCAGCTTCTAAAACAAGGCTTTCTTCCTTTGAACACACCAGTTGAGAAAATTGGTAAGGCAAAACTTCACTTCTAACTTCTGGGTGCTGTTAACTTGGCTGGATCTGCTTTGCCTTTTGTTTTTACGACATGCAGATGCATCTAAATCTTACAGCAATTGACTACCCCATGGGATACATTCTGTGTCAGTATCTGGATGACTTTATTCAGCTAGTATTTAACCTTGGTCACATCTTTTGCTGCAAATGAAGAATTGTATCTTCACCACTCTACTCATCACTTTCTTATTTATAAAATAATAATTAAAAAGGGGGATTGTCACCTTTCTAGACACAGAACATGATCCCTGTGCTTTGGAGTGTGCTGTGGTGCTTTGTGACTTGCTCACTGCTGCAAAGCCTAAAAAGAATCACCTTTTTGTTGTTATTTTTACTCTCCTACATTTTCCTACTTGACCAGTAATTTAAAGGGATGGTGGCAAAGGGTTATGTGTAATGTCATTTGAGGTAGCAATAGATATTGTGAGATTTTATGGATATTGCAGTAACAAATCCTTTAAAAAGCAGAGTTTGGCCAAACAATTCTGTGTTCTGAACCACTTGGGTTACAGCATTGGTTCAGTGTTGTACACAGATGCAGAATGCAAGTATCTTAATCTATATTTCTTTCTAAAAATAAGTTTCTTACAGCTATCTCCATTTTCAACATGATTCAGAGAATATAAAGGGCTGGAATTGGTTCAGTCCTGTTTAAAAGTGAACTGTAGAAGTGGTTGCTAAAAAAAACAAAGAAATCTTCCACAATTAGATTGAATAAAACTTTATTGTTTCCAAACTTGTATTAGTAAATGTGAGATAAGTTTGGGTTTTTTTGGTTTTGTTTGGTTGGTTTGTTTTTTATAAGATATTGAGATATTCTTAAATTCTCCATTGTCCAGGAAAGGATGATTTAAAGTCTTAAATGATAAACTGAGTTCTTAATTCCAATCTGTGTATTGATTTCGTTATGCCACACAAATACAAGTTCTCCCACTCAACTCCACTGCCCATCTGCTTCTCTAGGCAGGGCACATACACCTGCCTGTACATTTCTGGGCAGGAGAAATCCCAGATACCAGTATAGATTGGGTGAGGAANATAGGCTGCCTGAGCACCAGCAGGCATTTTAGCATGGCTCTGCATCACTTGATGTTACAATGAGATACCTAATCTGTAACTGCCACTGGGGGCCTGGTTAGATTGTGTCCAAATATGTTTCTGCTTCTAGCCATGAGGTCATGTGTGGGTACACATAGTATCTTCCTGAACAGCTATAGCTGAATCTTGCTGCCTTAAGTCCTGCTCAGGGCTCTCAGTAAGTTGTTGAAACAGAAGACTTGTGAAAATGAAACCACTAATCTGTATAGCTCCCCATAATTTGAATAGTTTGGCTAACAGTTATATTTTGCAAATATAATTAGATTTATTTATTTATTTTTTTTGCTATGCTCAATGGGAAGTGTCTCCTGAAATAGCTGAGAAATCAGGAAGTTTTTACCTGGGCAAGAGGGAGAGGCAGTTTGTGACAGAAGCGTTGCCCTGCCTTACATTTTTAAGCAGTTTTATTTATTCTGGGCTGTTTCTGAGCAAGCTGTTAGCAACCTACCCCCAGCAGTTCACCTTTAAATACTACAGTGCTTTTAAAAGCATTGTGTGTTTTCTCTTTATATGATATGAATTTAAATTGTCAGCCATTAAAAAACAACAAATGCTCTTTCTAATGGATTTGGAAAGAATAGTCAGTTTGGCTTAATTTTAGACAAAATCTAAATTGTGAATAGCAGAGATCCCCGTGCTCAGCCCCTCACTGTCCCAGAGGCTGCCCACGTGGATTGTCAGCAGGAGCAGGCTCTCACTGCCAGCCTGGCTCCAGTGGTTACTTACATTTTTAATGTCATAGCAGGCACTTGACATGCTCTGTTCATATGACTAAATTTTTCTTAATCCTTTGCCCACATGAAATCCTGAAAAACAGAACTTTGAACAGCTTCATATCTTCTCTTCTTTTATTTGTATGCATTCCTTTCCTGAAGTCAGCTGTGACCGTTTCAAAGAGAGCACACGCTCTGTACACCGCAGATCCAGAAAGTCTAAAAGAGGTCTGTGCTAAGAACCAATAACTTGATTCAAGCTGTAAATTAGCTGAAATGATTTGAGCTGTCTAGAGGTATTTTTTTATGCCTTTGAACTTTTGGAAACCAGAAGGTGGAAAAGTATTGTCACATAGCAGTGATGCGTAGTGTCCTTGTTGGATTCTTCTGCTGGTCAGAGGGGCCCTTGACCCTGAGCAGTGGGCAAGTACTTCAAAGGGGAAAGTGTGACTTGGAGACACTCATTTAGGTATCTGTTGATCTAGGCTTTGGGGAGTCAGGGGGATCAGGTCCCACATCCATTACACTCAATGCCTTCCTTCTGGATCTCTCCTTGTGTTCTGTGTAAATCCCTTGCAATGGTAGCTAGGAAAAGAAAACCTCCCGCTGCCAAAGTAAGTGATCTTCTCTGACTGAATGCCTCAGTGCCAGCTGGTGGGTGACGTGGCAGCTATGAGTGCATGCCACACTTAGGATTTGCTCCTACATTAGCCAAAATGTTAATGCTTACCCTCCTGCCAGAGCAATCATAGGATGCCTCCTACCCCCAGGTTTCCTTTGTCACACTGCATAATGCTCATCAGAGCTGTCCTCAATGCCTGTCTGGAAGCAGCACTAACAAGCATGTTTCTCTTGCTGCAGCTATCATCCACAAGAATCATGCTAATATCATCCAAATTTAAAATGAAGCCCAGTTTGGACTTCTTTGTAAATGTTTACTAACAAGCAATAAACATTTCATGTGGTTCACTGGAAACCAGAGATTTTACTCCTTTCCTTCTGTTCCCCACAAAGGAAACTTGTAAAATTAAACAGTATTTGATAATGTGTTCTTGTAGGCAGTCTGGCAAATGCTGTAAAGCACTTGCATAATGGGTGACCTCTTTCGTCTTGGGACAGCTGAGAGTGTCTGTTCCTCCTTCCAGTCTTCCAGCAGAATGTGGAAGAATCATCCCAGGCACAAAATTCCTTGTGATTAGGCAGGGGGAAGGGAATAGACAGTAAATGTGGAGGTTTGAATACAGTGAAACAAACATGAATTTGGGCTGTTTGGCTTTGTATACCCTGGTAAGCTTGGGAGATGGGTTTTGCAGACAAATGCTGTTCAGAGGATTCAGTGGCTTAGACTGAAAAGGGCAAGGCAATGGTTAATAAAATATTGATGAACCACACCTGCTGGTTTGGAAGCTGTGTAATAAGTTTGGTAATCTACTAGAGAAATATCACCACTGTTACTGCACTGCTGTGAAAATGATGGGGGGAAAGTTGCACCTTGTTTTTCTTTTCAAAATGACTTTTATAGCTTTCCTTC
The DNA here is from genome assembly GCA_013396975.1 of Bucco capensis. Lineage (NCBI taxonomy): Eukaryota > Metazoa > Chordata > Aves > Piciformes > Bucconidae > Bucco > Bucco capensis. The sequence goes on from VWZO01012349.1 coordinate 50,110, forward strand.
CCTTCCTCTCCTTGTGACTGGAACAGAAAGGAACAGACGGAGTGGCAGACAGCACTCGGTGTCCACAAGAAGGATGGTGGCACTATATGACTATGATCCCAGAGAAAGTTCTCCTAACGTTGATGTAGAGGTACTGACATCACTGCTTCCCGTGTTTACTCTTTCTGGAGCCATAGCACAGTTACTGTTACACATTCCCAGAGGATGTGCAAAAAGCAAAGACATGCAGAATTACAAACATTAATCAAGTGGTTTCAGGAAGATGTATGGGACAAGTAGATTTATGGATTTGTTCAAACAAAATCAAGGAATATCCTTGGTAGGATTTATTTAATATGGCTCAGTACCTTATATACTCAGATATGGATATATGTTGTGCTGTATAAGTGTATGTAAGTGTGTAGAAGAAGGCAGAACATAGCACAGTTAGACCAGCATGGATAATAACATAATGTACTTCTCTTAATTGATGCATTCATGAATGTATGTCTTGGCTGCAGTCTTTTTTTTTATGACAACATAAGGATATCTTAAACATCAACTGATGATTAGCTAGATCTTCATTTAAATGGCAGCTGACCATTAGCTGGATCTTCATTATGGGTTTATCTTCTGTTTACCTACATTCAGTTTCCCATTTCTCCATATTTGTTATCAGCAATCAACACTAGAATCCATCAAGAATTGAATCAGTTTTAACAATATCTTTGATGTTACATGGGAAGTTGCTCAATCAAGATTTGATGCAGTTATCCTCCCTGTATGCATGGTGGTAAAGAAGTCAGGGTACACTCCAAAGCTCTATAAGGATACTGTATACCTCAGAGATTCCTCAGTTATCTTTTATTTTTTTTAATTGGTGAATTGTGTAAGAATTTGGGATTTTTTTGAAGACAAAAGTGATTTTGGAAGTATCTATCTGCACCTCTGAAACTCAGCCTGAGTTGTCTTATATATCTCACTGAACCAAATCTGGTGCTCTGTTATGGTGTTTCAGTTAGATAAATTACATTGCATTTTATTTGTTCTCTCTCTTTCCAGGGCCACAGGAAATAAAAAAAAAATAACTAAATTAAATTACATTTACAGCACAGGCCATTAAAAAAAGCCTAGTACACAGTTAGCAGATCTGAGACTGAAGATGTCTGTTACAAAGCCTTTATTGAACAGAATTCCTTACAGCTCCGCCACTTCAGTCCAGGCCTATTGTGTTTCAGGAGAAGCAGGCTCAGCAGTGCCTGGACCCCTTAGTCCCAGCACCCAGCTCAGTGAAGAGTGGGGACCTGACCCAAATGTGTCTTAACAGAAAGGAAAGAAAATTAATAATTTATTGTTAATAAAGAAAATGATAACCTTTGCCTAACAAAACATGCCCAGTCCCATGTTCTCTTCCCTGCAGGCTGAGCTGACATTCTGCACCGGGGACATTATCACAGTCTTTGGTGAAATCGATGAAGATGGATTTTACTATGTAAGTTACCTTCTGTTTGGCCACTTCAAATTGCTACAAACTGTTAGAGCAATCTTCACCAGCATGAATGATTAAGTGACAGCCCGGGGGGATGTCTGCTCACAATTCCAGCTCCTTGTGTTTTGGGAATAGCTGAGATGCTGGTTTGACAAAAACACATGCTTGGAAGCACAGTCAGAGTGGGGTTAGTTTACCCACTCTCGTGTTGGACCTGGCAGCCCAAGGTCACCAGCAGTCCCCTTCGAGCCGTGGCAGGAATCCACCACAACATAACCTGCTGCTTCGTGGGCTGTAGCAGAGCCTGAGGCACTCCCTCAGCTGGAGGAATGCCTATCTGTCTTGGTTTGATAAGACAATTTTGGGAAAGACCCAGATAAGGAGCCTCCCCCTCCCACAACAAAGGAAGGAAATGAACAAATCACTCGCACACCCAGGGCAAAGTGGTAAGGAGTAACTTTAACAAAGAAATAGAATAGTGAAATACAAAACTGGTAAACCTCCCAGTCCTGCCCATGTCCCCCGCCCAGTAAACTTGCAAGAATACAGTCCAGTTGGGATGAGAAGGAAGATGAGGTGATCTGGGATGGCAGATGGAGCAACCTGGGTGGTGAATGGAGTTGGATGGTGGAGGAACAGAGAGAAGTAGCTCCAGCTGTGCGGTCTTCTCCCAGCCCAAGATGGCAGACACACCTCATGGCAGTGTCCAGGGAAGATCCCGTGTGATGCTGTGAGACCCCAGAGCTCCTTTCGTGCGTGATGTCCTTCTGGCATGCCACTCATTTCCTGTCCAGTCACACTGTGTCAGGCATGGGGCCACGCTGCTGCTGTAATTGCTGCTGCTGGCACCAGTCCACTGCCAGTCCGCCACTGCAGCTCTGGGCATCGGTCTGGCACATGCACCAACCCTGTCCGTGCTGGGACGTGGCTGCCGCACACTTGCCGTGGCAGCTGTCGCCGCTGCTGTCCCTGTAGCCACCTCCCCCAGCTCTGCTAGGAAGCCACGGGTGCAGGCTGGGAAGCTGTGGGCGCAGGTTGGGACCCCACGGGTGTGGGCTGTCACAACTGGTGGTGTCACAACCTGCTGCAGCTGCCAACCCTGGAGAAGAGGTGAGCCCTATGCACTCCAGCATCAGTCTGCCAGGGCAACCTGCCCCCGCTCACCCCAGTTCAAAACAAACAACACAGGGTGAGGAGGAGGGGAATGAACAGTGGGATGCAAACTTCCTATTTTTCACATACCCTGTAACACCTACTCACCACTGAGCCTAGACAGAGAATACCAGTTAACTTGCTCTCCATTACGCACAACAGCACTTCAACAGCATGTAAGCTCTTAGTGTCCCAAGTGATGGCTATTTCCTCTTCCTCACTGGCTCTGAAATAGTCAAAAATCTTTCCTTACCTTCTTGGAACCTACATTTGCTTTAGTTAAAACATTCACTGAAATGTTCATGATGTTGCAGGGTGAACTTAATGGACAAAAGGGGCTGGTTCCTTCCAACTTCCTTGAAGAAGTGCCTGACGATGTTGAAGTCTATCTCTCCGATGCACCCTCGCGCTATGTTCACGATACACCGATGCGTACAAAAGCAAAAAGGGTAAGCAATCCAATTAGAATATCTTAAGTTTTTCTTTTCCATTCCATCCTGTCTCATATATAATTTAGACATTACTTTTAACATTTTTAATCCATTTGTTCATTTAAAATTTCAAATATGTAAAATAAAACAGAAAGAAAAACTACTTTTTACTGAGCCTTCTGCTAGCTCGTTACATTTGTAAATGAAGAAACTAAACTTACCATTTGATTGCAGTCATTACAGTACCTTCAATTACAATTTCAGTTTAAGCAGCTTTTCCCTGCTCAAAGCAGTTACTTCCTAATGCTTCCCAACTACTCTTACAACGTGCAGTATCTCGATGAAAGCAAAAGCTCTTGTGGACGAAAGCCTGGTACGAGCATTCCTTTAAATACAAACTGTAAATGCAGCTGATTGACAGTGCTCACCTTTTAATCCTTATGACCTCCTAGTCCAACTGGCATTAGTTAATTGCCCAGAGACTTCTCTTTTATGAAAGACTAGTCATGTTTAGAGTATCTCATTTTTTGTTTTGTTTCATCACTGCAATACTTTTCTATATTATATATTTTATATATATTTTTATTTCTTTGCTCATCTGCTTGGAAACAGAAGAAGAGTGTTCATTTCACACCTTAATAAGGCAATGTAGCCTTCACGTAAGTGAGCAACTGAAGATACCAATAGAGATTTCAATTAAAGCTACCTGGCTATCTAATGCAAGTCTTGAAACTTAATTGTGGGGGAAAAGAAAAAGAAATATGTCTCCAAAACCTTTGGCCAGAGATTAGGCTAAATGCTTTTACTGTGTCTACTCAAGTCCATTCAGATTCTTAGGAAAAAAATCCTTTAAAAAGGAATCCTATGAAATAAATCAGACTTAACTTTATGAAGGTCAATGTTTGGAACATATTTCTTCACAAGCTAAGTGTTTATGTTTACATAGAAAGGAGAGTCTGATGTCTAGCCACCCTACAACTAAAAGCTGCATATTGCATTGTTAGCCAACCTGGAATGTAAAAATTCCAAGCTCCAGTACGAAGAGAAAAGCACAACACCCCCAACCCTTAAAGAACCATACAAACAAAACACAAGCTGATACCTACGGTAGTTTACAAGGGTATAGTTGGTTTTGAAACTCATTATTCTCAAATATAGCTACAAATTGTCTGCCTTAAAATGTGGTTTGCATAATCGATTATACCCCGGTATGCCTCAGACCAACGAGTCAACAATTCTGAAACAATCCCTTCAGGTGAAACAATTTCCTCTGATTTTCCTAAAAAGTGCACGTTTGAAATACTAGCAACTGTTTGGTTTACCAATGCAATAAAAGTCTCACTATGAACCATGCAGCTCACTGAATGAATGCATTAGACTAAATATATGGTATCTTCAGGTGTACGTTGGGGTGCTTTACCAAGTTGTTTTTTGTTTGTTTTTCTTTTCATTAGAATTAGACCTTGATTTAAAATCAAAGTAGGCTTGAAGCCCCTTTGCTTAAGTCACTGTTGCACAACTAGCCAGTAAACTGCTAATGTTTTAACTTGACCTACAAGCTAACAGGGCTTCCTAAAGCATGGATTCTACTATGACAATACCATCTTAAATGACATGATCCCATTTTGTCAGCTGGGCACTGTAGTTAGGGTAGGCTGAGTATCAGTAGTTTTAGCATTTTCATTTAAGTGCTTTTGATGATTACAAAACAAAAGAGCTGTTTAAAATATTTAGGAATGCTGTCATTAACTATCTTGTGAGTACTCACCACCATCCAGCAACCACGTAGCTGCAGCACACCCATCAAGCAGCCAGGGTCTTTAAGCTTTCTTTGATTGCAATTAAGGTTCATTTTAGCTTTTTCTTTTTCCTTTATTTTTTTTTTTAAGCCAGTGTGCCATCTTTCTCAAATACCTAAAGTTTCCTAGCCAATTTTAAAGAAAAAGCATTTAAAGGACATTAAAACAATAACTGATCATGTAGCATTTTAAGTAATTTCTTCTGAAAACAGTTTGGCTTCTATAGATTGCTAATCTATAGTAATTAACACATTATTTCTTAAATCTATAGCTAAAAGTATCCCTCGTCATTTGTGTACTATTAGAGTACTGAAATGCAAAACCATCTGTGGCTTCTGGGGCCAGAACTATGGCAAAACAAGCCAAGTAGAACCAAACTAGGGCTCTATTGGGAATGTTCTCCAACATCTGTACATTTGCTCCAAATATATGTTTTCCATAAGCCCATATGGTATTTTAAGCCACAAAGGAAAAAAATTAAACAAACAAAAAAAAGAACCAGCCCTTTTGTTTAAGTGGGTAAGGGGACAAGTTATGTTACCAACTTTCTTGATGCTAATAGCTTTGAAGCTTTTAAACATTCAATAAATGATAACAATGTACCTACTAGGTTCCTCCTGAGAATACAGGTACATCCCGGCGAGCACCATCCCCCACAGTTCATCTCCATTCTGGGTCACCTACGTCACCTATGGGTTCTGGTAGTCCCGGGAGAGGCAGGGATATGTCCTCGAAAAAGAAAAAGGGGCTGCTTTCCAAAGGCAAGAAACTGCTGAAAAAGCTTGGTGCAGTGAAATGATTCATGTACTCCTGGACAACTTGTAAAGCTTCCAGTCTGTGTATTTCTTTTTTTCTTTTTCTCTTTTAAAATCAAAACTAGGGCTTTCATGACTATGCAGTACAACTTTACCCAACCTTTGTACTTTAAGTCTGACACCAATAGAATCATAGGAATTGCTAAATCACAACAAGAAGGAAAAAAAGGGAAGTAGATTAGTTGTTGCAAGTATTTTTTTTCCTTTAAAAACCAAATTTTGGGGGATTAAGACCAGAAGCACATGGTTTTATTTGAACTTCACTCCACACCTGCAACTCCACTGGATAAATCTCAGCCTTTAGTCTCCTTTAACCATGTGTGGGGGAAAGAAAACTCTCTTCATTGATTCCTGGTTCAGAGAGCTGACCCCACTGTATCTAGTCTTTATCATTCACAAAAATGGTCTTGAAACTCCTAGTTTAATCAGCCTTGATGTTTTGCCTTATTAATGCACAATGATTTGTACTGTCTAATAAATATACAGCATATACTTTGTAGGTACCGTGTATTCCACTGTCTTCATCTTCCCTAAACCATGGTAATTTCAGATCAAATACTGTGTTCCTGACTCCATTCAATGTCTGATGTAACTCCTGGGAGTTTGAAAGTGCTGTGCAAAATGCTTTTATTTTTTTCCTTTTCTTTTTTNCTACAGTGTAAGTTATTCAGACTCACCCAGTCTCAATCATACAACCTCCAGTTCTGGAGTTCCTGGGTCACTGTTCTAAATTACCAGGGAAACAAACAAACTAACCAATCAACCAAAAACCCCACAACAAAAAAAACTTTACTCCACACCTTTTTTTACCTGTGGAGGTAGAGTCCTAAGCTAAAAGGCATTTTCATATTGATGATGTCAGATTCAAGATAAAGTGCATGTCTGAAGTAAGGAGTGAAAAACCTGTTAGATAGGTAAGCTGTAGCCAGTAAAAAGGCTGCAAGAGGTGATAATCAAATAGTAATTGCAAAAGTGACATCTCAAGAAAACCAATCTTACACATTGATGGCAGTCATTGGCTGTTACTATTTTGTAATTCTTGTCCATTTGTACATTGTTTTTACTGTTTATACATACTTTTCAGACTGCCTTTCTTTTTGTAACTGATGGAAGGTTTATAAATGAATGCTCAAAGCTTCCCCATTGTGTCTTCAGATACTCCTGTAAATTACTGTAAGATACTGTGTGCTAGATTATAACATTTAATTAAAGGAACTAACCAGCTTCACTTTGTGGTACAGTCCTGTGTGGGTGTGTGCATGTGTACAACTGTTGTGTATTATATTTTCTATAAATAAATCATTTGATATTTTGTAGAGTGCAGTTTGTTTCATCAATCTCCTGTATCATGGTGTTAGCCTTCCCTCACTCCCCAAGGAGCGCTCATTCAGCATGGAGAAGGAACACCCCCAGGGACCCTTTCCTACCCTTCTGTAGCTGACTAAGGAAGCAGCTGCACTACCTCCTTCTGTATTGCCCTCAAGTGATATAAACCAGGTCAGTATCAATACCGGTGACACATAACCAGGAAGAAATACAAAACACTAAACAGTGAATGGAGAAAATCAGCACTGTATGACATCAGAACAAAGTACTTGCCAAAAACTCCTATGCCTCTCTCCACTACCAATTTCATGTGGAAAGAAGAGGTTGGTACACTTCTCTCAGGCTAGGAAAAAAAAAAAACACAACTGAATACAAGTTACAGAGCTCCCCCATTTTTAGAGCTGTCAACAGCTGCTGATGGTTAGCTCTGAATCTACAACTGCCGGAGCCTCCTAGAGATAAAGAACAGTTAGGAAGTTACTCTAGCATTTGTCTCACAGCATGCCCGAAGCCCAGTCTTGGAATACATCTAACACAATGAAACCAGCAAGGATTACAGCAATAACTTTATTTAAATCTCACAAGGAAAAGGAACAAGGTCCAGAACAAGTTAGTTAAACAGCACTAACCCAAATTCTTCCACATGCCCTAGTAGATTAAGCTACTCCTGCTGAACAATTACCAATGAAAATCTTCAAAGTACAGTACAAACTAAGGCCTAAAACACTTCCCATTACTTGGAACTCTGATGTACATAAAGACCTTCCTCCTCAGCTATGCCAGCTGGAAAAAGTCCCACTTCACTTCCCTCTACCCCAAGGGAGACACAACCAAGCACAAGACGGTTTCCTGCAAATCACTTATAAGGGCAAGTATTGCAAACTCTTCCCTAGGTTCTGCAGCACTATGCAATCTCAAAACAAAGCCTTGGTAAGCAAGAATGCCTGATGGCCTTTTTTTTTAGGATATGAAATAGTTTAGGAAACAACATTTTACCTTCATATAACAGCCAAGAAAAACAAGGAAGCAATAACTCCATTTCAAAAAACTAAGAGTGCAACGTGCTAGCTGGAGAAGTTTGGATTTTGGTCTGCACAGTTATGTATCTTCTATGCTAAAAAGAATTCTGTGAAAGACTTCCACAAAACATAAATAAAAATAACAACAACTGATAATCTTCTGTGAAACATTCCAGAAACACTTTAGTAAGTATTAAGCAAAACTTTAAATTGTATAGTTTTTATAGCAAGCAGAGACCTATTCCAATTGCAGATCCATCTCAAGCTCTCTCCTGCAACAATGAAGAAAAAAGTTCCACAACGGCACACACTCATTATCCCCTGCACATGTAACTTAAGAACAAAACAAAACAAAACAGAACAACACACAAAATCTTGACAATTCTACATTCCCTAGGAAGGAATTACAGTTTGGTTTTTTTTCAGCTGGTAACTTAACTTCAGAGATAGTAAAGTCTGTCTGAAAGCACCAAGTTTGGTTCTCTGTGAATGCTCTCACCAACGAGAAAAGCCAATTTATGAGCGTATTGGCAAGGAGCAGGTACTCTGATAACACCCTGTAGAAGAAAGAAAACATTCTTTTCAAGTCATTTCAATAAGCATTATTCCTTGTGACAGAGGCCTGGAATTCAGAAGTCTACATACATGTAACAATTTATAGTCCCTGTAACTCACGCTGCTTTGTGAAAAGAACACTACATACACAGAAGACATTAAAAACAATGCTCCTGGCTCCATTCCACTCCCCACTCCAAAAAAAAGCCTCTTCTGCAGGTTTAACATTTGCTGCTGGATCTCAGAGAAGGCAGGACACGGGTAAGTCATGTGAAATATTTGTGATTACCAAACTGACAAATCTAAAGCACACCTCAGGCACAAGCTGTGTGCTCATCTTGGTAAGCAAGAGAAGCAGCCTCAAGAGAAATGGATGAACACGTTCCATCTCCACAAAAAGAAATAGATATTTCTGCAGATGATTAAGAAATAATCATTTCAGTTTTTCTTTTGACACAGAATGTGGGAATACTCCTCAAAACAACAAGTATTTTCTAGTAAGAATAAAGAAGACTTTGATCTTCAGACTTCAGAGAGATCATGTAATTATAAACTGTCCAGTTCTCAAACCAGCACTTGACCTCAAGAGGCATACAAACTGGCAGGCATTTTTGGATCTGTTTTAAGTATACCCTTTTCTACCTTCCCATGGGTTGTTACTGCATAGAGATGTGCAATCTTAGAAGGAAAATATTATCATTCCCCAGAGAAAATACTTACCGACCAGTTATAGTACATGTGACAAAGCTTGTAGGTTAAACGTTGCATGTGGTCTGGTAGCAGACTGCTGGAGTCATAAACCACGTTATAATGAGTGGGTAAAACACAACCATTTCTCACTGTCTGACTCACAATAAAGAAATCATACCTGTAGTAGAAAAAACAAAACCCCAGAAGACTGATAAAGAAATGGCTGATTTTCTTAGACAAATGCAAATCCCCACAAATGTGTCTTACTTTCTTCAGGTCACTTTACACATATTAAGTAAACCCCAAAAGTATACCTATGCTTTCCTGCTAATTTTAAGCAGTTTCCTGTATTTCTGAAAGGCCAGGAGATCTGGAAGAATGTGAATGACCTTGTTATATGAAACAGGTCTTAAGACTTCTCAGCCACCAAAGAATACTTCCAACACTTGCTCATAAAATGCACCCTTACAAAGGAACAAAATATGTGTGCAATGTAAAAAAAAAAACGCAGCCAGATAAAGTTTAATTTTGGGTACGGAAAGCAGGGCAGTGCTACCAACAGGTACTCGGTACTGAATCAAACCAAAGGGTTAAACACACACACACACAGAGTATCATACTCTGATGAGCACAACTACTGCATATTGGAAACCATGAAATATGGTATGATGAATTCATCAAATTCAAGCTTGTCCATTTCTTTTATCAACACATTGACAATGTTTTCTTCTCAGAAAAGGGTAGAAGTGTGGAAATTATTCTTCTCCTTGACCTCACAGTCAATGTGTATATTTCCTTTATTATTACACTGCCAGCAAATAGCAGTAGTGTTACCTCTATATCAACTTACCATTGCTGTCTGGTAACCTCCACATCCACCACAGTACCAGGGGGTGGGTTTTTAAATGTTTCACCATACTGTGCAAAGAATCTGGTATTCACTCGTTTCTTCACAACTACCACAGTAAGTCTTGGACTGAAGTAAAGGAAAATAAAAGGAAAAAACCAAAACTATCCTGAAAAACTGCACTGAGAGTATTCCAGGAGCAGATTCTCCAGACTTTCAAACTACAAGTAATTTTAGAGTTCTCCAGGGCATTAATAACACTTGTAAGTCTTCACTAATTCATTGTTTCGATTAAATAGGATGCTACTCATAGCTTCAGATTTTTGGTTTCAGGTGCAACTTCGATACTATTTCTTACCAATTCAGCTTATATTTAACTTCACAGGGAGACACAAAACAGATCTCATATTCTCCTACAGGAAACACTGTTTTAATTGTATTTTTGCTAAAGAGCAAGCCATTAACAGAAGCTAAACAGAAGCAGCAAGCACTTCAATTCCTACTAGCTGTAACTTATTTTTTGCTCTGCTTGCCTGCCGTGTCAGGAAATATTTCCATTTTTCAGAGCAAATTAAGAAACCAAGTCACTGCAGCTGTTAACTTTTAAAGCAGAATGTTGAAAACTGCAGAACAGAAGTGACTGGACAACAGACAGACCTTGCAGAAGCAGAAAGAAAACAGTGGACCTACAGGACACGTGATCAGGCTATGATCAGCCAGTTGGAAAAAAGTATTAATTACCATATATGTCAAGAAGGCCTAAAGAGTGTATATCTGTGTATGTGTGTCTTGAATACTCATGTGGTGCACGTACTAAAGCCTTCTCCCATTATATTACAGGTGAGGTATCTCAAATCATGTAAACAATCCTCAGAAAAGCAGTTCTTTGAGCTCAAGTAAAAACAAATAAAGATCATCATCTGTAACCACTTTTTGTATCCCAGTGTGTGTTTCTCTGAGAGTATCAAAAAGGAGGTTGGTGGAAACAAACTTACTTGTAGTCTTGACCAATACTCTTCAAGGAAGCCAGGAACTGAGGCACTTCATAATCAACCAATGCGCTCAGCTGTCCATCTCCTACACCATCACGATACACAACAATACGAGAGGGCAAACACTTATTCCACTTGTACCATTCTTTTAGAGCAGCTTGAAAACAATAGAAAGAGTAAAAGCTGTTAGCTATAATGACAACTCATTCCAAAACAGAAGTGGAGTTCTATTCCTGGAAAAATAGCAGTAAGTTTTGAAACCTAAGGTCCTTGATCTTTCCATAACCTGAAACAGCTATGCACCATGATACGCAAACATTACCAGCAAAAAGAATTCTGGTTTACCTATATACCCACAAAAAAAGAATGGAACAAAGGAGATTATCTACTCTACTGGTATGTTGCACAGCAAGGAGCTGTCATCCTTTAAGTAAGTCTCCTTTAAAGCATTCTTTGAAGTGTATTGAGAAGTAGTATTTAATTATTGTTGAATATGGGTATTAATGAAAGAACATACGCATAATGCTATCAATTTTCAGTTACATTTACAACTGTACTTTTAATCTGGTTTTATCCAAGTGCAACTTGGTGATGCCTCCCCTCATGGCAGCTGAGGTGTGTTTTGAGAAAGCTAAACTGTCACTCCTTAGATCTGCCTCAGGAGGAGCAGAAAATCTTCCCTTACATTGCAAGCAGACTTTGAGCCCATCCACAATTTCTTGCCCACGACCATGAACAACACAGCGGGAGAACCATCTGTGAAGAACAAAATATAAGATTACTTTCAAAGTATTTCCCAGGCTTACAGCAATAAGCTATTTCTTTATATGGCTATGACCACTTAGTCTTTATGGCTCCTGTGGGTCAAAGCAGTCAAGCAAGACTTAGTGTACAATGAGAATATTTCCCTGGGAAAGTCCCTGTGGCAGATCAATGCCTTGCCACCACGTGTAATTCCTCTCAATCAAAAAACCTTCAGACAAGTCAGCTCAAAAGGCAGAAGAACCTGTCATCCTGATGCTCTCTATTCATCCCAGCCCTTGCCACACCATTTGCCCCCTCTCCCAAGCACTGTGGGAGAAGGGCAAGGCTATTCCTTAAGGAATGCAGTGGAAAAAGTAATTCACAATATACCATTATTATTAACAATGTGCAGTGAATCAATTTGGACACTTTCAGAATGGCCCACCACATTCAATCTACTTTCCAGTTAAGGAACAGGAAAAGTTATTTATTTAGGCATTCAAATCTTACCTTGTCATTGTTTTATTCAAGCTAGCAACAAATGCTGCAACTGACTGCTTCCCAGTTAAAGTGTCATGGTAACAATCAATTCCCACAATCATTACCCGTTCCAGCTTAAAAGGAATCAATACAGAACACATATTAGAACAGGAAAACATGCCAAAGCATCTATCAGCTCCATCCTGTAGTGTAACAAGATCATGACACAAGCTGTAAGGTTTCGAGACACTCAGGTAAACCACAAGCGCTGAATTCTTTAATTAAATGTCTCTATGTCATACTTAACTTCATGCTTCTTCTCACAGACACAAGGGGACCCACTACACAAAGAATACTCAGTTTTCTTTTTTGGGGGGAAACAGGCTTGCTTAAAGCTCAATAAAGAAAACAGTCACCATTTAAAAAAGAAAAAAAACCACTAACTTACTGGGATCTCAACAGTCCAAAGTTCTCCACCCATTTTACAGTTCATTTGTAAGGCAATTCTTGTTGCTACGCTCATAGCAGCCTGAGGCTTGCTTAAGGTGCGTGCAAGCACACATTGACTTGGGATGGGACACTCTGTACATAAGTATTTCTTGATAGCATCATACTTATCCTTTCGGGGAGCAGACAAAACACAAACTACCTTTAAAGAGAAAAAAAGTTTTTAAAAAAGTGCATTCTCAGACTCACATAACAGTTGCAGTTCTTTAGGTGAAGTTTCTTACGCTCAAGAGAAATACTCAAGTGCTGACAGTGAAAGAAATACCTGTAAGAAGTTTCACTGCTTACACTTCAGAGCCAAGCACAAAGACTCTTTTCCAGGATACTCACAGTTATCCTGGGGTTTGAACAGGAGTACAAGTCAGGCATGCAGTAGATACTCAGGAGCCAAGAGTTTTACTTCTGAAAATGAATCTCACTAGTCTTAAAACACCAATTAGATTAACATGATTTGAAATCCTGGATTCAAATACGTACTATATTTGTGTCAGGGGTAATACTTTGCTGTAAAGCCCTTAGATAAGCTTCTGTTCTATCATCTACTTCAATCCTGAAAAGAGGAAAAAATGCTTACAGAAAAAAAAAAACAAAAAAACAACAGCTATTGAAACTTCAGCAAAAACATACTCATTATGCATCTGTACTGCATGAAGTATCACATGTATAGCTATTCATTAACATATAATATTCACACATATTGAAGATTAAGAGGAATCACCCCCAACTTAGGCTTCCAAGAGCAATGAAATGCAAAGTTAAAAGCAAGCACAGACAGATATTTGCAATGAGAACAAATCAAAATACATCAAAAGTCAGCAAGAACATATGTACTCCTTCTTGTATTAAATAAAGCTCCACTTGAGAAGGTTTTGCTCAATGACTGTATGTCTAATACTAATCAGTTTTGGCATGCTTTAAGCCCCAATGAAACCTCTCACTATAAAAGCACAAGTAAGAAAGTCAGTCACTACAGAAAACTGAGCAGTTTGCCTACTGAAAGCAACTTGGTTTATTAAAAACCTGACATAAGTCTTTACTGTGACATATATATCTTAATTAGTATGATTTCTCCATCAGCTTTCTAAAGACACTTACATGGTTGCCATGTTCATTTTGATTCCCAGAGATGGTGTGACTTTAAACAGATTTTGCAGTAACGTATTAGCATTACCAGAGTTGCGCCCTGTGTATATTAATAACCAGTTGTTCATAGGCTTTGGATAGGTTAAGGGAGCTCCCCTAGTTTCCTTTGACCAATCAGCAAACTGAGGATTGTATTGAAACTGTAAATAAGAGATGGTAAAGAAAGAAAATCAACATCCTACCAAACAAGTTGTACCAACTTAAACTATTTACAAATATCTCTACTCTCCCAGATTGTGTATCTGACATGACTTTGTTTAGATTGAGTGACTGTTTTGCAAGAAAGGCACTACTGTAATGCCAAGCCAGGAAAATCTTCTGAGGCTTCTAAGCAGAACTTGTAAACGATTTAAGAAGTCTGCAAGTCTCCTGTTTGGACAAAGATTTGCGTATTACATTTTCACTCATAATCCTTCATTTATAAACCAACAAGTAGTATTTCCTTCCTTTAGAACTCGCTTCATCAAGAGATCCAGAAGATTCCAGAATTTGTTTTATTTACCACATTTCTTGACTGACAGATCTTTTCTGCTTGAACAACTCTTCCCGATAGAGGTAATCCATTAGAATCAAAGTTCACACCCCAGTTTTGGAGTTCCTTCTGAGTGTCCTTATTGCTGTTGAAAAAAGAAGATTTAAATTAAAACAAAGACATTTGTTCTTTTTTAAAACAAGTAAGATTTCCAAAGTTTTGTGGCAAGAAAGAAGTTTATCATAGAAATTTGTCATGACAAGGCAGTACAGAAGATAAGAAGGTAGCATACTTTTGGATGTAGCGACAGAGTCTTCCAATTTCATGTTGCCTTTGCTCAGGTGGCACGCGTGTATGCACAGCCAGGTCTTTCATCACATTAAAATCATTACGCATCCTGTCTGTCAATCCTGTTAACAGTAAGATCTTGTTCTGAGTAAGTCAGAAAAGGACTAAGAAAAATAAACTTGCAAGTCATGCATGTGCTGCAGAGAGAGTGGTGTCAGCAGTGATCAAGGTTTTTAGTTGCTGCCTGTACATATATTCCTATTGCAGCTGTTTATTTACATTCCCAAAGCAAAACAAAACAGTGCTGAGATGGACAGGTACTGCTACTGCAAAAGTCAGTCTCAGAGGAAAATACCTATTTTTATATCTTACAAAGTTATTCCTCTTTTTCAGCTGAAGCTCTCCCATCAAATAAATCTACAAGTTATCAATGGGCCAGCGTTGAACACCATTTGCAAAGCCCACACAACACCAAAATCCCTCCAGTTTTTCAGCCTCATTTAAGTATCTTATCTTTAGCAACAAAGCTTGTTTCTAAACTCACATTTAAACAAACAAACCATTTCCACTTAACATGGTAAGAGGCTGCTGCCACATACCAGCTTCAGTGTGCACTAAGGTTTGACATATGCTTTGACATGAAAAAATGCTACAGTACCTGTTAGGAAGCACAGCTCTGGAATTAGAGCCACAGGTCCTACTCCCTTGATGTCCCTTCTCCTACACCGACTGATCAAGACAGGTTGTTCCAAGTCAGTAATTTTTTGATTATATTGCTGCATTAGAAATATACACTGTATGTTAGGTTATCCAATAAGAAAACCTGAGTGTTTTTAGAAGTATTTTTCTTAAAACAAACAAAACAAAAACAAAAACCACCAGAAACCTTTTTCACATCTAACTTGAGAGGAACTGGTTTTGTCAGAAAAGGCCAAATAGGAAAGCACCAGTCTCTCTACTGCTGGCATCAATTACGGATGACAGACGCAATGCCTCTGCCTTGCTTGAGGCAGCATCCCTTACTACTCTCAAATTACAAAGTATCCATTTAAAATAAAATTCTATTACAGAAAATTATTAATTACAAATCCATGCACCACAAGTAAACCTCTAACAACACTAACATTTCAAGTTAAAGCATAATGCAGACACTGATAGTTCAATTTCCATACCCTTTGGTAGTAGTCCACAAAGCTGATATCAGAACCATCTGCTTTTTTAAAGACACATTTTGGGTTAGTATCCCAGCCAATGTCATCAACTCTGTATGTTTTGTTATTGTACCTAAAGAAACAATAACTTTTTTTACATTCTTAAACAGAAAAGAAATAGAATTGTGGGATGAAAAAGTTAACAGCGATACTCAGGTAAGCTGAAGAGTCTGAAGACACTTACCTTGTGAGAACAACTAAACCTATCAGCTCCTTAGCACAGGCATCTCTAAATCTCTGCTCTCCAACCTGGTGATACAGACTCTGCATAAAATCCAACACTGTTTCACTGCGAAGAACCTTATAGCTCACATCCACACATAGCATAATGTTTTGATCACACTGGAGGATAGAAGTTGCGAAGCCTGGCCAAACCATCAACCTGTCAAAAGGAAACATAAAGAATCTTACTGTGCTTTAAAGCATGTCTAGTCTCACCTCCATCTTCCCAGACACGAGAAAGCAGTCAAGACACAAAGAAACCATTAACCAAATATAAACAAGCTCCTTAGAGTTCAAAAATGAAAAAATATTTTACACATAGGTATCTTTAGTCAACTTAAGATAAAAGAAGATTAACTGAATAAACTAACAACGTAACTGAAGTGAAAGAAAGGATACCTCAAAACTTAAGAAATTAATTTCATGCTAGTAGTCTTAAATGTCTCACATACAAAGTGTATGGATATTTCAGACACTTTAAAAAGACTAATAGTTTATCTAGTAGAACACTGTCCAGTTTCTTTCATCAACGAGGTTGTGTACACTGTAACAGAAGAATACACACTGGTAATGAGTAATGAGTTCTTACACATAGAAGAAACTAAGTTAGGCGAGTGAGATCTCACGCTTCCCAGGAACACCAGTTCATAGTTTCATTACAAGACAAACTACCAGAGCAGTATCTAAGTATCATCCTTTATCCCTGTACCCCTCCTAAATTCAAGTATCCTTTTTGCCAAACCTGTGATTAGGAATGCTGATTGGGTCATTGGGGTTGTAATAGTTACGTCCAATCTGCTGCAAATTCAACAACTTCAAAAGCCTAGAAATTGAAACATGGATAAAATTTACAACTAGTATTCATTTCACCAATCTGTGTACAGTCCCATCCCTCTACACTACCTCATTTTTGGTTCATCTGACTAGATAAAACAGTCATGAATGTGAACTTCTCATTAAACATCAATTTAGAAAGGCCATGGACACTTACTAATGACAAGTTAACAGTAAGTTATCATACAACCCAACCCTTCACCAACCAGTTGAAGGTAGCATAAACAAGCTATATTTCAGATGAACCAGGTAGTCCAGGTACCAAGTTTAAGTGGAAAGACTACAGTAGTTTGCTAGTTCAAGGTCCTGGACTACTATTTGCTTTAAGATGCAAATCCATAGACACAACAGGTAGGCACAGATGAGACTGTTTGCCTACAACAGTTAGCACTCCAGTGTGAATCTGCTTGCTCAGGGAAAAAGATACAAACTTTATATGCCAGAAACATGCATATAACTTTACATTAAAATGTTGCCTGATGTGGTTGGCCACAGAGTAGCAGTAGCTACAAAGGCTTAAAAATGTACAGTTGTAATACTGATTCACAGTGCACTTCAGAAAGGAAAAACTAAGCCAAATATTTTTAAAATTACTTCTTATGAAGGAAGTAACTTGAACAGCAAACCTTTTAAAAAGGATATTGTAAAAGTGCAGACACGTAGGTGAATCAGGTTGCAACTCATTAGTCAGTGTGATTGTTATCTTCACATTCTCTCCATTTCGAGTCCTACTAAACACATCAGTAACCTGAGAAAGAGAAGCTAGCTTAATAAAACTACAGGCAAACAGGGCTACAGCTGGATTTTGCTCCATTTATATCAAATAAGACTTGTACATTAATATTCTAAGTAATAACTCAAGACTTAGCTGAAACAGGAATTTGATTTCCTACTATGACTGTAAACTACAACCTAAAATGCTTCATTCATTCGAGTGAAGACAACTGATAGAGTAGATGAAGGCTATCCCCAAAGCAGCTGAATTCAAGACAGGGAGATAAATTACCAATTACCACAGCAGGAAAAAGACTCGACTTGAGGAAATAAACTTAATATATTGCAAATTAATACACATTTAATTACCAATTCAGGTATTGCACAAACATCAAAACATCTTCCCCTCTCTCCCTTTTTTCCAAGCTCAAATTTACTCTGGATTCCTGTGCCCCACTCTGTTAACACCACTGGTTGCACTCATTCCCTTCAGTGAGACGAGTGGCACAAGGGACTGGGTGAGGTTCAGGGGTTATCATCAGTGTGTACTGCTGCTCTTTACTAAGATTTTACTAAAATTGCTCTGGCAATTTTTCCTTCTTTTTAAAAACACAAAATTACCATTAACTTTGCAGATGGGCTGGGCTTTGGCCTGTGGTGGGTCTGGTGTGAAGCCAGCCGGAAATGTCTGTGTTAAGCACAGCACAGCCCCTAACATCTTGCTATAGGAGCCACCACAGATGCCCCCAGCTACCAAAACCTTGCCACATACACCCAATACCTCCACCCTTCCAGTTACGTTGGATGTTAAAATACAGAAGTTATGAAACAATATAAACAGAAAGAAAACTAAAAGGAAAAATCCTGCCTGTGCTACCCAGTTCAGTGCAGAGGATTATTCTAGCCTGCAGAACCTAAGCATTAGAACCATAAGTTTATTACTGAATTTCTCTACACAAGTAAATTAGCTCATACTAATATATTTAAACCAACTAAATGTTGCTTGTGGAACATCAATTCTCAAACTTCACCCAGACTAAGAAACAAGAAGCATCATAAAATGCAAGTCAAAATCAAAAGTAAAACAGCATTCTGGCATCACACCTTATTCTCTAGTCTTTTTGGCAAGAATAATATTGATCCATCAAATGCATGTGTCTTTCCAATTAGGTTTTCATGATGAAAGAGCAAAGCTGAACGAAGAGAGCGTGCTTCCATCTCAGGACTATAGCCAACATGGTACTGATATAAAGCCCACTTGGGTCGAGACATCAAGCGGAAGTAATTTGCAGCCAACTTTATCAAAGTACCTGAAGAACCTAAAATGAGAGGCAAACACCTTAGTAGTTACAAAATTTTACCAGCTTATAGCAATTCAACAGCTTTAAGAAATGTTAAAAACCTAAGCCACTCAGACAAAGATTAGAGATCTTTGCAGTTGTGTTCTGCATCTGTTCTAGCTCAGTAAGCTATCAGAAATGCTCACGCAGGCAGTGTTGTCATAGACACACACCCACTCATTAGAGCTCTCCATAATTCCTTCAGTTGTGAGGAAAACTCTCTCGCCAAATGAGGTAAGCATTTAGATCAGTAATCTCCCCCAAAGGATTAGTATCAGGTACTACAGAAATTAATTTCTACCTAAACAAACTTCCTTTGCAGACAAACAAATTTTTCTTCACATGAATCGAAGAGAGAAAACCAGGCTCCCCAGGGAAGCAGTCAAGGCACCAAGGCTGACAAAACTCAGGAAGTATCTGAACAACACTCTCAGACACATGGTGTGTTTTTTGGGGTTGTCCTGTACACTGACAGGAGTTGGACTTGATGATCCTTGTGGGTCCCTTCCAACTCAGGACACTCTGATTCTGTCTCAAGCACTCTGCCTCCAGACCATGTCATCTCTCTGTTCCTCTTCAGATACCAACAGCAACTTGCATCTTTCTCTAGTACACAACAAAGGGGGTTTTTTATTTGGCTCTCTAGGGGATACTAAAACCAGAAACAAAGCAAAACTATTTTTCATTTCAACTTGCTTATATGTCCGTAGTCCAATCTGAACATACCAGTTTTTGATTTTCTAACATGCTCCATGGTTTGCCGAGTATTTACCCCGAGGTCATGGAACTCTCTGCGACGTCCACGCCGATCTTCTAAAGACAACTCCTGAAATCCTGCAGTAATCTCTAATTAAGAGAAATAACAAAATGTTAAGATTCAGCTTTTGCTATGTAGTAAAATAGCATTCAAGTAACACATTAAGTTCCCAAGATTTACAGTTAACTAGTAATAAAAACAGAAAAGCTCAATAGCCAGATGGGGAAAAAAAAGAAGTTTGTAAACCCTCCAAATCAATAATCTCTTCTGCAAATACAGGGAAGACAGATCTTTTCTTTCAGCTCCAGCTGGCACTGAAATGTTTAAACACACCACGTGATGTGAAATAGGTAAGAAAGCTTAACTTCCTTGTTAAGATTTAAGAAAAAAAATGAAATATCAAAATGAAATATAACACTGGTATTCACACAGTTAATTGTGCCAACTGCTTTCTCATTTGATTTTGTAAACTCTTTTGATAAAGGAGATAGTACAGATGGAGTAAAGCATACTTAAGGTAGTTTTTATAATTCCTGCTTTAGTTATACTGCACATCAGAATGACAATACTAAAGTCACAAGGTATATACAGTGGATTTTTCCAAATCTTAGTAATAAATCTCATTTTCAAAAGAAAAATTACAAACACAGTCTAAACAATGTCTTATTTGCATCCTCCTCAAAACACCTGCTCTTGTGGGCAATGAATTTTTTCACTCTTTCTGACCTTCTGGCCCTCCCCCTTCCTGGGCTTGTGGAACATTCCGAGGGTTTCTCTGTCGTCCACGCCCACTAGGTTCTTCTGATCTTGGTGGTGAAGCATGTCGCTGCTGTCGTTGCTGACGGCTGGGTGGCTGACTTGGCAAAGTCTGTGGAACCTGCAATAGTTGGGATCAACTTTTCCTACTGTAACCAAAGAAGCAGCAGAGTTCCAAGAGTACAGCAAAACAAAGTAACCAAGGACAGAACACTCAAATACTCAAGCATAAGAGTTACATAAGTTTCAATCTTTTTTTCTTGTAATAAATTATGACTCTGTACTTCAAACTTCAAAATATTGGGGTTCAGGAATTTTTTTTTTTGTAAGTTAATATTCATTTAATAAGCAGTAAATGCAGATCTTTCTTTTTCCAAGCTCTAACTAAAATTTCTGGACTTCTCATTTTTAACAACCGCTCTGATGTTTTAAGGAGCTAACTTGAAGGTGATACATGGAGTCTGTGTGGCAGAACAAAGGCAGTCTATGCAGAAGAAAAACCAAAAAAGGACTTTTCTCCACTCAGTAAGCACCTAGGCCTTAATGTTTCCTTTACTTTCCTCTTCACCCACAGCAGGACACTAATATCACCTCCTGACTTCTGCTAACAATTCTATTCAAGTCAAAGAGACTAAGTTTGAAGTAGTCAGGTCTCTTAGGTTTATAAATTGTGTTTCAGGTTCAAGAGGTGCATCAGTGCTAATGCAAAACCATTTTATCATTTGAGAAATGGAACTGTAAACTACCTTCTATCAAAATTTAAACTCATCTGACACTGGCAAGAAATGGACTAGGAACACTCCCCCAGTCTAATCATATTCGCAAATGAAAGATGATTATTAGTAAGTAACAAATTTGAGGAACTGCTTTTAAAAAATCTCAACTATGAGGCAATGGCTGCAAATACAAAAGTATCAACCATTTTCAAGCTACAGTTTGACCAGGGCATATACACACAATGAAGAGACAGAGAGTCTGTAATATTAAAATTAAAAGCAACAGGAATAGGTCAGAACACCTGCCAGACCCAGGTTCTGCCCAAATATACATGAAAAGCAGCACCAGCCTCCTTCTCTACAGAGTATCACAGTGGCTATGAATATGTCTACCTATTTCCACCAGCTCTATTTTAACAACTGTATTGCAATACAGTACTTGTTTGTAAGCACACAGATATTGCCTTAATAAAAAGGAGTTAATATAACATGCACTTGACATAATACATGCATATACATATATATCATCTAACATATTAAAATAGCAAGTAGATGAGCTATAACATTTCAAAGTCTAGCTGTGCTCATTAAAAAGAGAACCAACTTACAGATGCAGCTCTATCAGAAGGAGGTGCAGTCTCCTGTTTTGGAGGTCTTCCTCTTGTTTTGGCTCTAGCTCTTCCAGACATCTTGTAAGACAAAGCACTTACAGCATTAGTGTTCCATCTCCTCATTCCCCCATCCTTATCCCAATAAACCTTATGAACAGCACTACTGCATTTTCCCTTGTTTAATTTCAACTGGTTCCACAAAATGTACTCTCCTCTGCAAAATTCCCTGCTCCTGGATCTCTAACAGAGCCACAACAGGTAGCATTGGGAAAATTACACCTTCTCATACTTTTTGATCTTGAAGGTCCTTTCCAACCGTGATGATTCTATGACTGGCACAGCCCACCACAACCTCTGAAGCCGTTAAGAAAGTCAACCAGATCGGAGAGCACAGCAGACCTGCAACCTCAGCCAAACCTAATTCAGGGCCTACTGATAGTACTTTCAAGTTCCACCTGGGCCTCAACTCTGCCTAATTTGTTACGCTATTGGAGTAGTGTGCACTTCACTCAAAGCACAGGCCAACCCGTACTGCCTGACCAGCTCCGGAGATACAAACAAGCCCCACACACCTGTCTCACCCCCACCCGCCCCCACCCCAGCAACTCTTCCTTTCCCCGTGGGCTCGGCGCCAACTCCTCCGGCAGCCTCAAGCACTTTGCAGGGACGAAATCTGCTCCCAGAGCCGCCGCCGCCGCCCCTCCACGTTCGCCTTGCCAAGCCCTCAGCGTTATCTCAGCCTGCCCTCGGGCCGCAAAAGGGGCTGTGGTCCTACCTCAGCGATACACAAGAGGTCCTCCTCTTCACGACACCACACGACTTTGTTCCTGATAAAGCCAACAGTCTGCGGTGCCTGCTGGCCGGTCCCCGGGGCGCACTACGCAGCCCGCCCTCTGACCTCGCAGTCCCCGAACCCCCCACCTCCTACACCTCTCCTTCCCGCAACGAGCGCTGTGAGGCGAGAACGCGCGCTCTGTCCTGATTGGCTCCCGAGGCCCGAGCGCTGCCGAAAAGTCCCGAAGGGCGCTGCCGCCCGCGCAGACGGAAGCGAAGGCTAAGGTGGACGGAGCCGAAGAAAGGCGAAGGCGGACGAAGCGCGCCGGCTCGGGTGGAACCTGCTAGCGCTCCCTGCGCTCGAGGCATCACCTGACCGGACTGACGCGCAGTTTTCCGCATGGGCAGGCTTGGAGGGTCCCCTCCGGGCACCCTCGCCGGGTCCGGGTAGCCTGTGACCAGGGATGCCCCTCGGGCACCTTCACCCCACGGCCATCTGCTGCTGGTCGTGGCCCGGTGTCACACACAGAATCACAGGTTCCCGCCGGAGGCTAGGCTTCCCCTATCGCCATCGTAAGAGGAGAATTTTGCCGCCAAATATTATTTCCTCCTCATCCCGCTCCTTACTTGAAAAATAATTTTAAGCTAACCAGAAGGTGGAGCAATAAAACAAGAAATAAACCCCTTAGGTTATTTCAGTGAGGGCCTGGCTGCCTTTGTCAACAAAGCTCGGGTGTGCAGCTCGCAGTACCTGCTCTTCCCGGTGCAGGACAGGGACAGACATTGCTGGCAGTGGAGACAAGGTGCACAGCATGGGAACTGTCAGCAGGAATGACTTAACACTATCCTGTTAAACATCATCTGTTCAAAACACATGAGCAACCATCATTCCTTTGAGATACTGTCCTCAGCAATCTAGCAAATCCAACAGAGGGGGGAAAAAAAGTACCTTTTTCTGAGTACCAAGGCTGATTCAACTGCTATGATTGTTAGAGAGAATCACCACTTGTGTTTTAGGTCCTTCACAAGAGAACTAGCAGATCTTAGGATTTGGAAGTAAGCAGCCTACAGTGGGAGTTAACTCTCCAGCAAGTATTTCCACACTTTTATGGAGAGACAGCATGTCTTTCTTAAGCATGAATGCTCAAGTGTACATTTCTGTTGGGTTTAAGTGTGCCTTTGTTTAAAGATTAGGTGCATCTGGAGCTACTGACTTCAGGAGACAGGAGATAACATTATCTAATTAAAACCTTACCATTATTAAAAAAAGCAGTCTGATCTCATGATACAATTATTCAGGTACCTGCAGTGAATAGAAGACAAGGTTCCTTTTCCCTGTTCTCTGTTATCCAAGGTAGAAGTGGGTGACACTATTAATATTAATACTTAAATAGTACAAATATCTCTTTTGGTTTGTCAGTTTGTCCCTAAAGCCAGTTGTGTTGTGATGGTAATGATCTCAATGCAGCAACCCACTTGGGAAGCCAGATTCTCTTTTCCAAGTTAAAAAGCAGAGCTTTCGAATTCTGAAAGTGTAGGTATTGCTGCTTAAAGACAGCTGAAGTACTTTTAGCACGTAATTTTTATTATTCACATATAAATCTGGATAAATATTTAACAAACTCAAAATACGCACTTAGATGGGGCATGTTCAGTGCTTTTAAGAGCACTGATTACTGCTTGCCATGGGGTCTCCGGCCACAGTGGCATCTTTTATTGCTCTCTATCCTGCAGAACCCTCCAGTGGGTCAGAGGGTTAAAGCTGCAGAAACACAATATGCACATTTTCTTGGCTGAGCAGTATTTAAAGATAAACAGAATATAAAGATCTTGTCAAAGTCATTTACGTTATTTAAATCACGAGAAAACAGCATGTGTGTTGAAAATAGTTGCATTTCTTTACTCAAAATATCTGCCATACTTATTGTTTATTATTTTTAATACCAAATTCCTTGCATTTCATTGCAGAACTTAATTATCTTTAGATGGGAGCTGTACTTAATCAGGCTGGCTACCTACAGCCATTCCTTATGAAGTGGAAACAAACATCAACAACAAGCACCTTCATTTTTTTTATACGTGGGCTGTCAGAGAGTTAATTAGTACTTAATGAAGGATAGGTTCCCATTTGGTTTTCACAGTCTTTCAGACTTGCTTTTTGGGTTGGTTTTTTTTTGGCAATGCAAGCCCAGTTAAAACTGTGACTCTTCAGGTAGGCTCAATGAATTTTGAGAGTCAGAGGGAAGGTGGAAATGTCAATGCCCCAGTGTAACAGGTGCATCATGTCCTTCATCCTGGCTAGTTTCTCAGAGATATTAAGAAAAACAAGATGTTGAAAATGGTAACTCTGCATTTTTTTTCTTCTCTGTTGCCAAAAAAGCTACCAATGCTGGACATCAACACATTGTAATATTACATATGAAATAATTTTGTTCACAGCTACTTGGCTTGCACTTTGCTTTGATGTTTGTTTTACCCATGATGCAATTGTTTTTGCCTTCTGTCTCCTGTTGCTACAATAAGCCATTTCCCATACATGTCATCTCCAAAGGGGAAAAGACTGCATGGAAACAGAACAAAGAAAACACAACAAAAGAAAATCAGGGATTTTTCCAAAGGCCTCATTTGATGTGCAAGTATAAACAGGAAAAAGATGCCTGAGGAGGTAGGAGCCAGGAACTGTACTAGCAGACAGCTGTTAATTTGTGTAGTTAGCAGCACTTTGGGATTCTGAATGGTAAAAAATTAAGTTATTCCAACACACACAGTGAAGAAAATGCTCTCTTCAGTGCCTTTAGTGCAAACTCCTAGCAATGTAAGCAGAATTATTACCTTCCTATCTTTCTTGTAACACCAAGTGCAGGTATTGATAGCTCTTTTGGTTCTAGCCCCAGAATTGGCAATATCTCATGATAACAGAATAAAAATATTGTCTGCCATGATGAAGCAAGAAAAAATAAGGAATGCCTCACAACAGGACTCAGCAAGACACACGTGAGGCTAGATTTTCAAAAGCCCAATGTGTTGCTCCTGAATCTTATTAAATATTTGTTTAAAAAATTCAAATGGGAATTGCAAAAAAATAAACCTTAAGATTCAAGTTCCTGTGGTAGGTATTAAGTATTCACGACTTTGGACCACAGTGGGTTTACATTCTTAATTAGTTTTTTCTAAGTGAGGGAGGCAAGGTTTTAAAGATTGACTTACTATCCAAAATAACAGTCCTGCTTCTTCCCAATGCAAGTTTTTAATGTCACATTTAATTTACTCTAAGTATGCTTGGGATAGAAGAACTGATCTGCCTACACAGTGGAGCCTGGTTTAGTTCCTACCTTGGGTAGAGTGTAGGGGGCTGGGAAACTGGTATTTACATACCAAAACAGAAAGCAAAAAGCATGTTATGGAAAAGAACTGCTACTGAGGAGAGACTACCCAACTCACTGCATAACAAATATAACACAAGTATTTTCTCTCAGGAAAAGGGAAAATACATTTTTCAACTTCGTGTTTCCTCTGCTGTTCTCTATTTTTTCATCTCTAATTTCTGTTTTTCCTTCAGATCCTTACCTCTTTTTTCTGAGCCTTTATTCTCTGTAACTTCTCGTGAAACATCACTCTCTCTATTCTTGGAGCCTGTTCAGGACTTTCTCATGTTCCCCTTGACAACAATGTGTTTTGTTTCAAGGGGAGCAAACTGTTTTTCTGTTTCATGTTTACCAGGGTATCTAATCACTGCAGTTATCACCACTGCTTGTTCCAAGTCCTGTTTTGTCAGACTGTGCCCTGAGCTCTCTTTTCCTGAAGAGAAAATGGCCTCTTATTTACAAACCATCACATCCCTGCCAAAATCTCCTGTGCTATATCAACATAACTCTATTTTCTGCTAATTTCTGCCCATTACAAATTCACATCACTCCTAGCTGACATTTAATTTGTATCCAAACCCTGAGCAAAGTGAGCAAGAAGTGATTTGACATAAGTTCTTAATAAATAGCCATATTAAATGGAGAGGTCATATTAAACAGACAGGAACAAAGCCTCCAGAAGTTAAGACTATAATTAGATTTGTAAAGCTTACTGCATCAATAAGTATGAAATTCTGTATGATGTCCTTTATTATCTGTGCTTTTTAACTAATGGAGAATTAGAGCATGGAGTATATTAGAATAGAGCTGAAACATTATTTTGATTCAGGTAAAATACTTTAAAAGTATGTTTAAAATACAGCAAAATATTGAGCTACTCCAAAAAGCAGTGAGATGTATTTCAGAAGAGAGAGTAGCAAGGATTCTCAAGTTTAGATAGATTGATTTTAGCTCATTTAGCAACTCTGTTTGATCTAATTGTCTTTTTATTGCTCTGAACATTCCTGAATTATGCAGAGAATTTGGGTTATGTGATTTAATGTTGGATTAAAAAATGTCACAGCTTAACTTTCTTCAAAATGGTGTAGAACTTTGTTCACAGTCAACGAAGTTCATTATTTTTTTGTTCAAAGCCCAGCTGCAGGCCTGGAGCATTTCTCATAAATATCAGGAAGTACCCGGAGCCACAGTCAGGATTAAAGAGTTGATCTGAACCTTAGATCTCAGCTTTAAAGCTGTAATGTACAGTGAATTTGGTTTCATGGTAAAGGAAATGGTAATTGCTGAAGTATGTTTTCTTAAGTTGCAAAATCATTTTTGAAAGGTTTTCATTGAAACCTCTGTCAGTGCTGTGCATGAGAATGAGGGGACTTGAGGCACAGCACTTGCCCATGACCACAAACACTGCATCTGTGTGTTGCTGTCACTGATAGAGACACAGACCAGTGTGGTTACTCCTTTGTGCACAGCATCAGACCCACAGTCTAGAGGACTACCTAAGCAAGTGAATTAACAATTTCAGTACACTGTTCCAGTAATTTCCTCTGAAAGATGGCTCAAGTTCTTGGTTACCTAGCAAATACACTCTCATGAGGACCAAGAACACAAATCCATGAGTGGTATCCTTAGTTACACAAGTGCAGAGTAAATTCCTCAGTACAGTAGTAAAGTATTAGAAAAACCACTTTGCTTCTGGCTCCCTACAGAGTGTGGTCTGCAAGGCTGCAAGGTGTGGAAGAGAACAACTAAATATCAAACACGTTTCTACATGTCTTCTACACCTGGGTAGCAGCACCAACCAAACCACAAACCCTGTATTTTGTTTCCATAGCAGTTTAGTTAATCTGAACTTCTTATTGCATGAAGGCAACTGTCCTTGTTGTACTTACAAGGAAAACAAAATATGAACATTTGGTGCTCGCTGACCTTTGGCAAAGGATGTTTCATTTAAACATGTACTTCTTTCCTTAAGTGGCAGTATTTACTCATAGTCTACTGCTTCTTACACGTAGGTGATCCAGATGAAAGAGAATTCTTAGATATTTCATATAGCAGGTATAGAAGGCATCAAGTAGGAAGCATGGACAAAGTATTATCTGCAGTCTCCACACACGTCTGCTTTCACAGTTTCAGTGAATCTAACACAAGCTGCCTATAAAGGCAATAGGTCTCAAGGTGCTTGTGAATTCAGTGTTACAATGATATCAAAACATGGATGAACATTCAAATCTCTATTAATTCACCCTCAATTCTGTGAGATTCCATATACGGATGCTTTAAGACCCTGGCCAGCAACTGTAGACTTTAGTCAACGATTCATAGTTCCCAGAAATTGTGCTAGATTGTATCAAAGACATTAGTAAGAGTTTCTTGTCTTTTCCTCCTGTATATGATTGTATATATGATTCTTTGTCAAGACCTGAAGTCAACTTTGTCATCTTGTACTGCCCCCTCTCTATGACAACATGAATATTTCAGTGGTGGCTTAGCATTTTGCTCCAGATGCAGTCTAGTAAGTACCTTGGAAATTAAATGCATTGCTACATGTTTAAGGTTGTCACTTTAAATTATTGAACAGCAAAACAATGAAGGCTTAATCTCAATTTTAAGACTTTTCCTGAAATCTTATTCTAGCATCTCTCATTTAGAATTAATCAATCACAATGATCTGATATATAATATACAGTAAGATAAAAAAAATAGGACTCAATCTCTACTGCTATATATTTAAAGGAAGCACATTTGTCACTATGGAATGATATTTCTCTGACATGTAAAATGAGTTAAAACCAAGCACCACATAATAAAGATTGCATCAGAAAGAAAAGTGAGTGCATTGTTTCATTATGAAATGCTTCAGCCTAGACCTTCCTGTCAGGGCACAGGAGTGAGGCAATAGGCTAAACCAGAGCTGTTAAGGATCTGGGAGCACAAGACAGGAAAACATGTTAACAGAGGCTGTGCTGGTGTGCTGATGCCTGCCTGATTTCCTTGGTTGTGCTTGTGTTGGGGAGGTAGAGGTGATCAAGAGAATGAGAAAGAATTGAAATGGCTTATGTTTGGGTGCTTCCAAAGTATGGATGTATTCTCAGCTACCAAGTAAGCATTTCAATTCAGGATCTGAATATTTCTTATTGCTTACTCTATCACTAGTTTGGGTTTCATACTAGTTCAGTCTTTCTCTGGTGTAGCAGGTGTCTGCAGAGCTCCTAATTTATTCTAAGCACTCCAGAAATAAACACATGGAGTTTAATTACCTGAATAGCTTACGTGACAAACTTTCCATTGAGGTCCATGGAGGAACAGAGTGTGTGCTTATAGTGCACAATACAGAACTGGAATACCAAACTGATACTGGAATCTCCTGCTGAGCTGCTGCC
The DNA here is from genome assembly GCA_013396975.1 of Bucco capensis. NCBI lineage: Eukaryota > Metazoa > Chordata > Aves > Piciformes > Bucconidae > Bucco > Bucco capensis. The sequence goes on from VWZO01012349.1 coordinate 79,518, forward strand.
TGTTCTTGATGGTGCCTAATTTCATAAGCACTGAACTTTTTGCTGATAGATTTCCTCAGGCATTCTAAGTTACTCTTTGTACTTTTCCAGCACAAAACTGTCTTGACAAAACTGATTGGGTCCTTTGCACTGAAGAGGCAGCTTAGGAGAAAACAAGTCCAAGTCTGATGCATGCAGTCTGTGGACTACATCCATGACAATATGGGCAAGATACTGAAAGGCCACTGAAAGAGCTAATAACCAGGCATGAGCAGCACAGTTAGAACATTCACTGACTGACAAGCTAATTTCTGTGTGCTCTCAAATTCAGCCTAAGCAAATGATATGTGGGCTACATGAATTATTCCCATAAGGGCAGCCTTATCTCAGCCATTCTACACCTTGGACATATTTTGAGAATGCTGTGGCTTATTTGCATGAATTACCTGTGAACTGAATGCACAGTGCATCCAGTCAAGAAATGAGAAAGCAAGAGAGGAGAGGGGTCATAAGCACCAGCTCTGCCTTTGAAAAATCTACATAAGTTGTATGATCAAAAAGAATGGACACCACTGTTTGAAGACAAGAGCTGGAGGGCATTCACTTGAGAGAGGGTTCAAGTGGAGTCTGAGTGGATGACAGTACACCCCTGAAGTCATGAATAAGGCCAGGAAATCACTTTTGAGAGTGGTGGAAGCAGGCCTGTAGCCTCCTCCAAGGCATGTGCTAGTGCACCGACTGCAGCTGGGGCAACTACTGCTACTCTGCAGAGCTTTCCTTCCTGAATCAAGCCTGCATCCATCTATACACACTAAGAAGGAAACAAAGGGTTTCATGTCTAGCATGCAGATATCAGGCTGGCTATTTGGGACTCCTCCTGAGCCTTACTGACAGTGCAGGAGAGCTCTGGTCAATAGCCAAGCATCTTTATAGCACTGAGATGCTAGCTGCTAAACTCAAGTGCAATGTTTGTGATAGTTATTAGTTTCTATTAGCTATAAACTGTTTGCAGTGGGTCTGATCAGTGGCAGAAGAATTATACAGTGACTGAATTTGCAGGACCATGTCTGAGATGCTCTGGGAACCTCTGTAACCATCTTTGATGGGTGCTGGGAATGTCCAAATCCCTGCCCAGCAGCTCACAGGGAGAGCACAGACAGTGTTTTGCTATGTGTTATATACACACAGACAGGCAACAGTCAGCTTCCAAAAATGTAGGTCAGAAATGCCCACTACATTCAGACTTCTGTCAAGGGAAACAAAACCCCATCCAGAACACAGAAAGATGTTTTGAAAACAGGTTCTTTCACATGGCTTTGTTCTGTTTTCTCACAGTTAACTCTTGCCTGACATGGTGCTATGGAAAGGAGTCTGGCAGATGCTATAAAAACACAGTGATGTCTTCCAGCCTCCCAGTAAGTTAAAAAGCACTAGCTTCCAGCCCTTAGATAGCATTAAGTACCTTTTTAAAGGAGTTATTTTTTTAAAGGACACAAATTTTTCCTGAACTTCAAGACTTTTAAATGGTTCCTACCAAATCCAGGTTTATGGTCTTAGTGTGACAAATAGAACATCTGGTTGTACAGAGTAAGAAATACAAATCAGCCCTAATATCTAAATATAAAAATCTCTGAGCTATTTGTGGTTTTTCTTTCCTACGAGTGGCAAAGTGAGAGTGAAGGAGAGACCAGTGATGCTGGAATATTGAGCAGCATTAATTTGAAATTAACTGCAAAATCAATTATTAAGATTTATCTTTTTTGATTAATGAAGAAAAATTCATGCTGAAATCTACTTTATATAATTTTTCATATACTTGGCCCAGTCAATGAATGTCAGGAGTGCATTTGCCCCTATTTTAGCCAGAGATGTCTGTGATACTAAGCTACTGTCCTTGGGCAGCTCCTTAATCAAAACCAGAGGTTTGCACTACTTTTTTTAGTCTCTGGTTTTCTTATTTCTGTCTGGCTGACTACAAATAAAAGTTCATTTGATGCTATAAATGAAAGTTATTTTAAGCAAAATGTGTACAGGAAAGATGCTGTTCCTGAAACAAAGTTGATCAATCTTGCCTTGGACCCATCAGCAATATCTGTCAAAGAAAAATGGAACAATAATCTTGTTTATTGCCTTGTCTCCATCAGTTGCTGCTGTTGCATTCAAGGCTTGCACACTGCAAATTTGCTCTACTCAGATTGTGTTGCTTTTTCATCATTGTCAACTACTAACCTTTTAATTTCCACAGATTTTCATCTCAAAGTATCTTAATTAAGCAGAAATAATGAGCTACTTAATTCACCTGATAGCACCTCCTGAACTGAATACAATATGGGTGATGCTAGAACTGCTTACTGTGTGCATTTTAGATAGGAATCGTGAGCTAAATTTCATTGATTCTGTTCAGGGAATTAAAACAGGGAAACAAATACATATATATATATATATATACACGGATTGACTTCCATTTTTCCTTTCCCCTTGGCTTCCTTTTTACCCTTTTTTCCACTAGAAAGACTGTATGGACCATTGCTTTTGGAACAGATAACAAATAATTACTTAGGTAATTAAAACTGTACATATTTCTTTCTTTAAAGCTTTTCATTAGTGGATTCATTATGATGGCTATATCAATACTGCCTGACAATCTGTTTTATTACAGCCTAAACAAATGCTAATTCTTTGTTTAATTAAGAAGATATACAGATTAAGGCAGATGCAATATTTTTTTGGAACAAAGGACCTGCCCTGTGTTTTTGCAAGCAGACAAGAAACAAGGCATGTCACATTTCAGCCAAATAAAAAAATGCAAGTAGGGCATTAGTCCAACACTTTTGTATTGTGCATTTCAAAGTTTGCACCCAGTGGGTGGGGCAAAAATAAATCAAGGCCTCCTATGGTGAAAATGTATTTGGGATTCAAGCATCTAGAATCTGACCCTATCTTCTGCTCCCTGGGATTGTCAGCTGCTTCAGGGGTCATCTGATATATACCTCCTTTTCTCACTTCTGAGAATTTTTAGCTTGGAGTGTGTTTGAAAACACTTCAGAAAAGGGGTGGAAAACACAGAGTGCCTTCTTTGAAATACACTCCTTTGTTAAATTCCTTTCCCAAGGGTAAAGAGACTCTCAAACACCTGAGGGCAACAAATGACTCTATTCAACGCTCTCACAAATGACCTAATAAACTCCCAAAGGGTTACAATAGCTTATTTGTCATCATTTCTTGTCAGCTATTTATAGCACCAATGTAAATTAAAGCAAAAACAATAAATACCTCCGTTATTTTCTTTATTTTGAAGATTCTTTAAAGCCCAAATGGTGCTTAACAATTTTAAACCCCCTGATAATTAACTTGGCAATTGAGCTTAAATCGTTCTCACATATTTTATGTTATGTTAAACAAAGTTTGTATCTACCTACACACAAAATATCTGTCACCCTTTCACTCCCTTCCCTTGGAATATTTGCAGATAATGACTCTATAAATTTATGTTTTGGTTAAGTTTTAAAATGCCAGATGCCTGATGGACTATGTTACAAGTGATCCTGCTGACTGGATTTCTACGCAGACTTCTGTGAGAAAGCATGATGATCAATATGGTTGTAAAGAGCCTGACCTCAGTAACAGTCATTTGAAGTTATAATAACTCCACTGTATTTAAAATCTGAATTCTGGTCCTTGTTAGTGCCCATTACATTGCTCTCACGTGTCTCAAATATAGATATACTATCAAATATATTTAATACTCTAATGGCTATAGCCCATCAAGCAGACAATGCACTTATGTACATGGCTGCACTGGCCTAAACTGAGTTGGGCAGACTGATGTTAAATCAATCTAGAAATGGCTTTACCACCATCACTAACACTTTGTAAGCAAATTTCTGCAATATCACTCCAGCCACAATGGAATAAAATGACTGAGGGCTCATGTGGCTTTCTTGCGGTGTCTCTTTTACTGCAATTTATTTGCCTAAATCAGTTGAAGTCAGTGGCACTGTGCCAATTGGCACTCTCCTGCTGAAGTGGCCCTAAGAAATCTGGCCACACTGGATACTGTCTGAGTTCTCTCTAGAGTGTTTTATGTGGACTGCATCCTTGGTAATGCAGCAGGGTATTGTAAAACATGTCCTTCCATCTCTTGCAACATCTTTTGCAATATCCTCTGATTTATCAGCTTCACTGTTATCCCCACCTCCTTCAGATATTTCTTTTGATGTCTATGATGAAAACACCCATCTGCTGGATGCAGGAGTCAAATATCTTGGTTACTAATTTCACTGGTCCCGATATATTTGCATATATGTATATATATCTATGTATGTATTTAAATTTGTATAGTTATTACATGGATTCCTCCTGGGAAAAAAAGAAGAAAGAGACAGAATTCACATGAGGCAATTCTGAATGGCAGTCAGATACTGCTGTGCTTATGGCTGCAGCAGACACAAAACTGAGAAGAGCAAGGAAACATTAAGGGCTGTCAAAAGAAACAGCCCTGTGCTCCAAACAAGTTTTTAGAGAAATTTGGGCACCTAATTCCTCAGTGTCAGTCTGCATAATTTCCTTAGCATATATCTAACCCTGGATAGGCCTAAAATGATTCTTTGACTACTTAGTTTGAAGATCCTCATAGTTCTGTTTTCTAGACATAGGTGGTTGAACAGCTGGGTCCAACTGCTGCCTGAGCCCTCCTGGAATGCAGGACCCAGAGGGAGTAGCAAAGTGCCAGTTCCCAGAGCAGCATGGCATATCCATAGCAGTTGTCCTTAGCTTGGCACAATCTACAGTGTTTGTGGCCATTTGTATTTTAAAATAACATGGCTGTCTTTTACATACAGTGCTTGCACAGTGAGAGAGCTCAGCCAAAGCAAAATATAAGGTAATGAAGAGAGAAAATGTGGTTCTATTCAATAGGAAGGGGAAACTGTGAGTGCCCATGTGGGTGTGAAGAAGTTCTTGTTGCATAGTGCTGTGCTGTGTCTCTTACTGCTACTAATCACCTTGTAAGCAGATTAAAGATATCCTGAAGGAAAATATAGTTCACTAAAAGTACCAAAGAGGATAAACCCTTTTTTTTTCATTCCAGAGTTTTCAGGGATGAGAGTATGAAATGGAAGAGAAAATTCAGCCCATGGTAACTGTTAATGTCACGAAGAATTACTGATTGTTAGCATTGCACCAAATCATCCTGTGTCTTGGTAAGTGTGAATCATCTCACTCAGTCTCTGCTATCTCAAAGCTAAGAGTTGGATCCAAACTAGTTATCTGGACTCTGTCAGTGGGGATAGTATATGCCATTTCTACAGGATACTCTTATCCATCATATATATTGATGAGATGGTCACATTCTGCAGGTGCTGGATTCTTTCCATCAGCAATAGATTCTTCCAAAGTAATCATCAAGGTTCACACCTGTTTTAGATGGCTAAAGTTAAAAGAAAGTAATTGTAGACATCACAGTTTTGTGTGTAGTTGCTATCTTCAAGGAAGGATGGATGCCTTTAGGCAGCTGGAGACAAAGGAGCAAAGGGAAATATATATGCTCACTAATGTCTGGAAAAACTCTTCCTGTTGCAGTTGTATTCCTGTATCCATAATGGCTTATGGGACTGAGAGACTCCAGGTTTATAGGGAACTCATCTTTTGTGAGATCAGACAACACAAAAGTGGGCTAAATTTCAGGCACACAAAACTCTCTGCTATTTATTTTTGTTCTGCATAAGGAGAATTCCTTTTCATTGGTTCTGAAGCATTATCCCCATAGGTGTGACTGCAAATAACAATCAAATGTGACAAACACACACAGGTAGCTAATGTCAAATAATTTTGTAAGAGCCTGTTCAGAGCTGGATTAGACTTGGTACTCAAAATGCTGACAGCAATGATAATAAATGCTATTGAAATGTTGTTAATATGGACACATCCTAAAATACATCCTCTACATCTTTTCTAACTTAATATGTGATAAAGAAAACATCAATCAGACCTCAGGGAAAAGAAAAAAGAGAAGATGCTATAATATGGCCATAATACAGTGATAAGATTGAGTGCCTCTCCAAGTCTCAATTTACTTATTTAAATGATCTTTGCCTTAAACAATGGTTGTAACCAGACAGACATATGGTAAATACCTCCTGAGCCATTATGTGCTATTCAGAGCAAGAACGCTGCTCAGAGAGGGGGAGGTTTGGCATTAAAAGTGATCTGGTGTTATGTACACTCAAGTAACCCCTTCATGGGGAAGAAGGGAGGGGAAAAAAAGCAAAAAAAAAAACAAAACAACACACACACACCAAAAAAAAACCCCCCAACTTTGTGAAAAGGGAGGAAAAAAAAAAATCTTAAAAAGCCAAGCTGAACACTTTGCTGCTGTGCAGGGAAAGTGAGAAACGGTCCCCCCTGCCGGGGAAGTTGATGAATAATCCGCAGATCTCAAGCTGAGCCTTGGGCTCCGAGCGGCTGGTATCCCATACTAACACTAATCAAGCAGTATGAAACATCCATTTTAAACGCAAATGAGGGGGGCCTTTTCAAAGGAGACCCAAAGAGGGGAGGGAGGGGGAGTTCAAAGCTCAAAATGGTGCTTGCTTGCTTGCTTTCTCCCTCTCTCTCCCTCTCTTTTTTTTTTTTTTTTTTCTCTAAAGAAGACAGAAATATGGTTGGTTATTATCTAAGTTATTGCTACAAAGAATTTTGAAATTAAAAGATAAGCTTTCAGAGGAAGCTCAGTAATTTTCATAAAGAAGGACTTAAAACAGATGTGCCCTCTTTAATCGGGGTGTGCTTGAAAAAATAGAAATGCATTTTTAACATAGCAGGGGGAAAAATCATATGGTTACACATTTGTCTTCTGGGCAAAAATCATTAAAAAAAAGGTCTCACTGCATTAGGTATCTCACATCTAGCCACCACTAGAACTTTCTTATCTAGCAAGAAATTGGGGGTATGATTTGCCATGTTTAGAAAGCAGGAAAGTATCTGCTGTTGTTTGCACTTCTTTTTTCCTTTTTTTTTTTTTTTACTCTGGCTTTTTCCTTTTCAAATAAATTCTAAAGTGAATTAACAGCTTCATCAGGGTCAGTATGGGACTGCTAGTAAAGCCCTAATAGTTACTGATGTATTACTGGTTCTTCTCAGTAAACTTTTCCTTATAGTTTCTGTGTCCAGTAGCATGCTGTGGCAAATAAATTATCTATCCAAAACTCTGGTCTCTTACATTTCTTACAGCAATAGAGGAACTGCACTTGTAGATTCTGCCCACAAAAAAAGGTGTCACTTACACCAGAGAATGTTTCCTTACATAAAGGCTAGGGGTTAAGGTGCTAAGGATTCAGTGCTCTTCCTGAACATTTTTGCCCTGTTTTCCCACATCCATGCTGAAGGAGGATGCCTTATTGGTAGGCAGTCATTGCTAGAATATGGAATAGCAAGGATCTAATTTGATTTTATGGAATAAAGTAACACAACAATCCTCCTAGCAATCCTCTCCCTAAGACAACCACATGTCCTGACTGGTTGCTCAACTACAGCTTAAAACAAGTCTGACAGCTGCCACGGGAAAAGTTTTTGTACAGAACATAACTGACATGTTTTGTTAAGTACACAAAGAGCTAATAATCCTGCAGCATTAAACTTGTGTGCCTTTGGGCTGGAGCAGCAAGAAGTTGTGACTTCTTCCTTTTCAAGAACACCTTTTGAAGAGGGCTGTTGCTGAGAGCCCACCCTTACCACACTTCACCCAAGGCTTTCACAGCATGGATGAAATCTCCCACTAGTGTCAGAGGGAACAGCAGCTCCTCCAGCTCTGCTTTCCTTTTGTTGCGGTCCAAGCTGGCTCAGGCTACAAGAGATGTCTAGAATGATCCTCACTCTGTGCCACGCCATGCACAGGAGGAACACAGAGCTATGTACTTGCAATACACCATGTGAACAGGTACCTTGAGCTGGACAGCCACTGCTGCAGCCTATGCCATGGCACCACTCCATCAGTAAGCCCTCACTCTCTGAGCTCCCCTTAGCCAGAAAATAGCTTTGGCACTGCAAGCTTTTGCCACTGAACTGGTGTTGCTACTTGGAGCCTTTAAGGAAGAGATGTGTCAGGATGGGAAGGTTGTCCCTTACTAGTTATCAGGCCAAACAGAAGGTTTTTGGCCTTCAAAGTATTACAAGAGTCTAGAGAAGGAGTCTGAAGAAGGATGGCAGGATAGCAAACCACCTTTCAAACAGCAGCATGACAGGGAAGTCATAAATGGCCATTGTATTTTCCTTAGGCAAATAGGAATTGGAGCTCTCTGGCTACACATGGATATGTTTTCAACAACCTTTTAAACTTCGTTTTTAGCAAGCTGCTAAATTGTGTTAGTGGTTTACTGCTCCAAATGTCTACTGTGGTGGACCACAGGGGTACTGTTTCCATAGGGTTTCTTTCCTTGTCTTGTGCTCTCCAGGACAGGAGGGAAGGGAGCTGGGGCCAGAGCAGCAGTTTTATCCATGGGCTGACTCCAGGGAAGGGAATGTTCCCAGCTGGGCAATGAAGCTTTCTGTACTTGTGAAACAACACAAAGCACACTCATATCTGGTTGGAAGGGTCTGATCCTCCCTGTTTTGTATGAATACACAGGCATGGAGCAGTGCAGTCACATAGGTCCACTTATTACTCTGCTGTGCACAGCTGTAGCCTGGAACCTGATACTGCAAATCTGACAGCTGTAAATATGCCATGAATTTTGAAGGGAGTTGTCTAGCTATAAGGAATGTTGTCCTTCCATTACCAGTTATGTCAGCTGACAGCTGTACTCACAACTAAGCCACAGAATAATAAAACAGCACCTAATTATTAGAGGGAGTCAGGCACAGCAGGAGACCTGCTTTGACATTTGCCCATTTATGACTTAAATATTTTGGCCACCCAGCAGCAGGAGAAAAGCAACACAACCTTTTGACATAAAAAGCACCTATTATCTAGTTTTCCTTTTGTATAAGCAAAATAATATTCTCAATAGACACTACAGCTCTTTCAGTGAAAGAGTCAGAGGGAAGACATTTGCTGAAGAAAAATGAAATGCCAAATGCAAATGTTTCTGTCCTCAGCATACAGAAATCAGAGGCTCAAGGTATGGCAGCAGCTTCAAGAACTATGTTCACTTTTCTGTAAACATGAATATTTCAGTTTAGAATTCTGACTTTAATAGTGGCATAGTTTTAGCCTAACACATATGTAATGTTGCTTCTGCTCCTGTGTTCAAGTTCCTGCTTTCAAGACTGAATGATGACTTTTAATCTCTACATTAACACTTCACATGTTTACACAAAACCAGCTGCTTCCCATAAATTGTTTGTGGATCATAAATCCAGGCTTCTTTATATCCCACATTAGATCTCAATCATGACCAGTAGCCTAGGAATGGACCAAAGTAAAATATCCTGAACTTAAAGAGCAAGTAGTTGACCATGACCACCCTTTGGGTAAGCCAGGCAAAAACTAGAGTGCTTACAAAAAGGGCTATTGTCCCCTCTCTAACCACTAGTTCTCTGCCCTGCTCTGTAGTAAACTAAGTTCTGTCATCCTTCAATAAGAAAATGTTACAGTACTTTGAAATGCTGATGATAAATCCAAACTCATTGGGGTTTTGGTTTTGTTTATGATTCAGGACTATTCCAACTTTGACCTCTGTACAAGATTTCACTTAATACCTTGCCTAGCTGATGCAATTTTGCTGCTATATTAGTGCTACTGTAATGGTACATGCTCAATACAGATACAGTATGTCAATCAAGCATGATTTACAGCTAAACACAGGAACTTAAATAACTTGGTGTTGATTGTAATGATGTGATGTGGTGATTTTAGTTATGCAAATTTCTCTTTTGTGGGCAGGAATTTTCTGCTGCTTTGCCTTGTAGTCCATTGCAATATTTACTTTTTACAATTCTGGAGAAAGAGCCAAATCTTGTTTGCTGTACTCACATGAGATGTCTCTTTGAGTGAGAAACTAGAAAAGCATTTGGGCCATAATCCAACATATTTCAAAACAATCTGCTGTTCTGTGTACCTCTCAAATGTCCTTGGAATTCTTGAATTCAAAATTCTTTTGGCTCCTTCGGCTTCAGCACAAGTTAATCCTATAATAGAAAAACACTCATTAAAATTAAGAAAATGTTAGTTACACTGCAGCTGTAGTTAAAACCAGTCCTTGATGTTGTAAGAGCTGTACACTGTTTTCAAGATATAATTGATACCCATGGTGATTTACTGAATCTATGCACACATTTTGCTAAATCTTTTAAACACTTTACATTTTCTTTTTAGGGAATAGATCATTAAAATGGAGTAATTTCTGCAGTTTAGATTATACACATTTTATGCTCAACTTTATTTCAAGTTCTATTATTCAGCATATTAAATGTCTCTTGATTCTGTTTATGTATTCCTTTGAGTTGATAAAAGCTGTATACTTTTAAAGTGCCATTGATTGCCTCTACAGAACAATAGGCTATTGCTTGGATGTCCTACATTTGTAAAATACATCAGTCTATTTGGGTTCTAGTCAGAACACTATTTGCAGCATTAACACTTCTGATCTGTCATATCAGTTGCAAAAGAAAACAAGTATGAAGTTTCCTTCATGATTTGCTTTTAAAATGTAATTGAATTCCACAGCATTAATCATAGTTGGTTCTTTAATAGAAGTTTTCAAATTAGTGAAGTACTTTTTGAAGTTAGTTACCACCCTGTTTTTCTCAAGAATGACTCCTTGCAGCCAGTTTGGATTGGCCTACCAAGCAATGGGGTTTTATCCTCAAGCTAGAGAGAAGTGGGTCATCTGCTCTCTTGATTTCTGTAGCATTTGCCTGACATGGAGTCCCTGGAGAATCCAAGTCAGATCAGCACTCACAATGCTTGCTGAAATGAATATCTGAGTTGAAGTTTGCTTTCATGCAGTATTTTACAATATCTCTGCATGCAGGCACGTGCTTTGGTATTTCTCCCATACACAAATGAACTACCTGTAAAGGCTTCTAGTGTAGACAGAGAAAAAGCACTTTTTATGTTTTGTATTCCAGCACTCCAGGAGCACCTCCTGCTCTTTTCCCCCTTGTTGACTCCACTTCATGCTGGAGATATCACTATTTCTATGGTCTTAACTCCTTCCCCAGATGGAAAACCACCTCCTGAGCTAAGATTTAGCTGCACAGAGGAAGTATAAACTGAAGGAACTCGGGAAAAGAACGGCAGCTTCTTTTTGGTTGGAAAAATGGCTGAGACATACCTATCTCTCACATCAAGCAGAGATTAAACAGAAAAGGCAACAAAAATAGGGACAAAGTAATTTTCTCAGAGTGGTCTCCCAGTGTAAAGGAATTTAAAGGAAATCATGTCTGTAGGATTCATGGAACAGTGGGAGAGCTGTGCAGCTGTGGCAGAAAAAAGCAGTAATGGGTTCAAAGCAAATTTTAGTGGGTACATGGCTTGTATAGAGAGAGCTTCCTCTCGATTTGAAAAATCTGGTGGGTTCATGTTCAGATTTCACAAAGTCTTTCATGAGAAGATAAACTTTCTATTCAGAGGAAAAAAACCCATAGAAGCTGAGTGAGAAGATACTTTTCAGTGTTTTACCTCTGATTTTTTCCTCCCCACAAATTTCTGATGATCTAAGTAGTGATCCAGTGCTGAGGCAACTGAGAGAGGTGACTTTCCATGTAACCCACAAACATCCTCATTCTGGTCTCATCTGTGCTTTGTCTATACTAGCACAACTGGTGGCTCTGCTTTTGTTTGCCTTGCACTGGAGCCAAAGGAAATATTCTTATCTAAGACAGTGGTGTGGAGCAAAAGGAAAAGAAGCATTTGAATAACTAGAATAATAGCCAAATACATGTAGGTATATCAGTGTAGTGGAGGTCTGTAAAACTGTGTAAGGGAAGGATAGGTCTGCAAAACCATCAGCTTCAGCTCTCTCTTTCTAATAATGGAACTATTTATTACTAGAAAATGCATTTTAATCTCCTGCATCAGTATTAATTTTATTCAAAGAAGCCAAACTTGCTCAACAAGCTCATAAACGTGGGTAGGAATGATGATCATTTCCAAAAGTATTCCTGTATTGTCAATTTTCCAAGACCTGGATCCCCTAGTGCCAAACCCATGTATTGCTGTGTGCCTGTGGCTGTCTTCTAAATGGAGATGAAGGTAAGAGATTGTGCTTCTAATAGGAAAAAAAAAAAAGAAATACTATTAAATGATTCTCCAGCTTAATTAGAAGCAGAATTATTAAAGGGACAACTAGATTGAGAATCCAGCTTGTCTGAGAAGAAAAGTTCATAGCTGCTTGCATGTCCTGTCCTCTGCTCAGCCATCAGATCCTCACTGAGCAGCAATGGTACTGCAGTGGAACCTGTGCCAGGTTACAGCAATAATTGCAAGCCCCCCAGGATCCAAGCTCAGAAATTTTTGTATGTTCTCAGGAGACAAAGATGAGTGATCATCAAAGGCAGAGGAACACAGCATGACTGTCATAAGCCTGAAGTTACAACTTAGACATGCAATAGAAAATATCATTGGTACCTCTCCAGTGCATAGCCTGTAGTAATTAAAAACTTGATCCCTGCTGTTTTATCATCTCATTAGCAATGGGGGCACAAGACTTTTATCCTTGTTTGTCAGGAATCAAACATACCAGAGGAACTCTGATTATAAATTGATGAAAGTAAAGTTAAACTTTTAAATAAGAGCAGTTTCAGTTCACAATGTTTTTAAAGCTGATTAAAGAGATCGGATTTCAGGAAAAAATTATACCTAAGTCCAGCATAGATAGTAGAGGTCATTGCTGGGAATAGGGCATGGAATAGCTTTTGGAAAAGTGCACATACTTTTAAAATCTACTGGTTGAGAAGTAAATATAAGCCCTTTCTAACAGTTTTAATAAAATAGGTTTCAAACTTTTGTTCAATTTTAACTCCTCAAACCTTTCAAAAATCTCATATGTGGTGGTTTTCCTTGTTTAAAGTGATAGGATAGAGAGGTATTGTTACCATGTCAGATGTGTTATTTCTATTAATGATAAATTCTGTTAATGACACTGGTAGTGGCTTTCCCTCAAATACCATGCCAACAACCAGTTCAGCATTTGTTTCCACAATACAGGATTATGGGATAATTGGAAGCCTCTTGAAATCAATGCAAAAGACTCTATTTACTTCCGTGGGGTTTGGGTCAGTCCCTTCAAGAAGAATTCTTTAAGTAGTTCCAGGATGGTTCCAGGCTTCCAGAAATATTGTCACTTTATTGTATTTTAATCCATCTCTGACCTGAGCAGTGGTACCAGCACTGAACTGGGCAGAGGCAAATTTGGTGGGAGAGAACTGATGGTAATATCCTTTTCTTTTGTTTGACACTATCTGAAATCACATTTTTCCCCCTCTTTTTTTCTCCCATGAATCTCTGTTTCTCCTTCCCTTTCTTCTTCTTCTGCTTAAGATCTGTGCCTTTCTTGTTGGAGGTCTAACAGGCTAACATAGCTGAACCACTGTGCTGATTTGATTAACAAGGTTTTTACCCCACTGAAAAGGCTGGACCTATGTCTTTTCTTAGTGAGTGGGAAGCCACCCTTGGTGTTTTGGGTCATTATAAGAAAGGATACCATTCATTATTTCAGAGCAACGGTGAATCAAAAGTAAAGAATCTGAATAATTTTTGTCTTTCAACCTGGTGAAAGACAAGTCCTTTAAGCCAAGAAGACTAATCAAGAGCTCAAGGACTCTTTTTGAGTGAAAAAGAGAAGTAATGAGAAACAAAGCAAAAATGATGATACAGTAACTCATTATTTTACTGTGATTACTTTATGAAAAGTAAAGTTATCAGATTCAGCAGAATTCATTATGTCTGAGCAAATGATCCATCAAAGAAAGGACAGAATTATATGTTGAACTAGCTGCTTTCACAGAAAACTGCTTCTTTAACATACTGTTTTCACAGCAGATAAGTAAGATGCTTGGTTAAACAATCTCTCATCAGTGTAAAAAGTCAGAATTATGCCAAATGAAAAATAAAGAACTAGATAAGCTCTTTTCTGAGAAGTTACAACAAAGGATTTCTTTTTCAAGATGGAAAAAACATACTATAAATTTTGACCATTTAATTAAATTGAAGGGGATCAAACAGAGAAGTGGCAGAAAGGAAATCTATTTCGCAACTGAGTGTAATTGGCTTTTTGAACTCATCACCACACCAACTGTAGAGACAAGACCTTAATGGGCCTCTGGGAAGAAAGAGTCACTTCACCAAAATTTTGTGCAATCAGGATAGCTATTTTTTAAAACTGCACTATTTGAAGGAATAAAAAACTTTATACTTCAGGGCATAACTCAGTCTCAAACTGTTGTGGCTTGGGGAGAAATCTTTCCCCACAGGCAGGTTAGCCCTGGGTTACTAACTGAAGCATTCCTTTCCCCTTCCTCTGCAGCATCTGTTAGTAGCTTTTCTTACAGACAGGATACTGAGCTAGCTACACCACTAGTCTGATCAAGTATGGAATTTTGACTATGTGTCTAAATGAAAACAGAACTTTTGAGCAGTGGGATATGCTTTCTCTACAGGGATGTTTAGTCAGAATTGTGTAGCTCCCAAATGGACAAAAGAATAACAGGAAACATATTACTGAAAAAAAAAAAAAGATATTTGCACTGATTCTTGAAAACATAGTTAAGAACACATGTGAAAAGCTTGAAGACAATGAGCCTAGATAGTTGGGCAGACAATAATGTGGGCCTGAGTTGTGGATTACAAAAGCAAAAGCCAAAATAATCTTTCTAAAATCTTAACTACCTAGATGCAGATATTCTCCTGTGGCACATGGCAAATCTGAAATCTGCATGATTTCTTCTAGCACAGTTTAATGTTCTTCTTAGTGAAATACAAATCACAGTGTTCTGACACTAGCCAATCTCCCAAACAGAAAATATTTTATTTTCTATCAACATATATCTAAAAACTCCTCCATATATTACGATCTAAGGTATGAATTATTTTTCATGATACTGCTAATAACCCTCTGCACAGAATTCTAATATTAAATCTTTGTAGGTTTTTAAAGAGAACTAGCAGAGACAAAAGAGCAAATGAGAGTCTTCCACCAAGTCAGTTTGAATCCTCAAACTGAAAACACAGGTACCTCAGACTAAGTTAACCCACATGGATCAGCATGACATTTCCAGAATCTCCTCTTTTCAGCCTCAAACTCTTTAAATTAACAACAGTTAAGGAATGCATCATGGTATGTGTGCTGCAACTAAGGAAAGAAAATGGTTTGAAGAGATTGCCATTCAATTCTACATGTTCAGTAATAGCATGAATGATTCATTACACTGGATTTGGGCTCAGGTCTATGTGAGGGGAGCACTGTTAAAAGAGAAAGAAGCCTGTTTGTTCATGTATGTCATTTTTGTCAGGGTGGCTAGTGATCTTCATATGAGGCTGAGTGGTTTGCTTCGTAACTATTTGTTTTCCCAGGTTGATAAGAATAGGATGTGTACATGTGTTAAGGGTTTCTTGAAGAAAGTATTAAAAGATAAACTATTTCTACTTCTTCCATCCCTTTCTTTGACTCATTAATCAATCCATTAAACACCATCCAAAGACAACTGTGAAGCTCAGTCTTATTTCCCATGCATATGTTCTCTGTTCAGGGCTATGTGTATGTGTAAACAAAATTGAACACAGGATGGTCAAATGGAAGGAGAGCACAAAAAAGAGAGATCAGCTAAATAATCCAGATCCAATCTAAGAGAACAGAAAAAAAGCACAAGAAGGAAGTATAAAAGTATTAATTCTCAATTTCTTCAGTCTTTTTGTCCCCATCAGTTCCACTGGCAATTGCACAATACACAGGTTATTATTTAGCCATGCTAGTCCTTCCACTTCTACCTGAACTCAGTTTCCTCCCATGCTTTGTTCCACATGCATGTCATTTGAAAGGTACTCCAGCAGAGCAGGGAAATGGATCTTCTGCAGAAGTCATGGAGCACCAGGATCTGAGAGAAAACAACCTTGAAGCACTATAGCAAGTGGCTGGCTTCATGAAGCTTTCAGAAATACAAAATCACTGACAAAGTTCACAAGGGAGTGGAATACAAGGTAGTGGCAATTGGATCAACACCCTTTTCAACACCTGACAAGGCAGAGGTGGAACCACTCACTCTCAGCACAGACAGCAACAAGCAGTGATGTTGCAAGGTGAAGCTATACTTGGTAGTAGCATACTCTTTAAAATTATTTTTTATCAGTACTGTGGAATTTCCTGTCTCATTAGCCAAATTTTCCATTCACGGAGAGTTAGGAATTTTGCAAGTAGAAGCTACTACTGTCACCCTTTGACTTCAGCTTGGATAATGTTCTCTGTGCCAGCACTGATCTCCACTGTGTGCTTTTCTTATCTCAAAACTGAGGTTAGTGCACGTGGGAAAACATGCAAAGAGTTTCCATTAAATTAGTAAAACTAATTGTTTACTCAGGCAACATTCAGTGTGAGGGCAGGAGAAGTGCTCCATTAGAGTGATTCTCTGAACTGGTGTAAATTGCAATAGTCTAGGGAAATAAATGACAACAGTTTGCCTCTGCTTTAAAGGAAAAACTGCTACAGAACTTGTACACTTTAGATTAGTGCTTGCACAGAGTAAGAGGTTTGCATATACAATAGCTTTTCCTCATGGTTGCATGCATATGAGTTACTTGTCCACTGCTTCATTTTTTTTTGTGCAACTTAATTCCTTCCCATGGGTTCATTTTCCAAAAGGATCATCCAGTGAAAAAGAACTGCAACCCAGTAACTTGGATTTTCAATAAAGCAAGCAAAAGAATCCCTCCAAGAACTCCTAGAAGATCTTTCTGATTCCCTGATCTATCTAGGTGCAACTGGAAAGATAAGAGAAGCATCAAGTTCCTCTTCCAAACTTGTTGGATTCCAACACCAACTGAACAGTGTACAGCAATAATATTGAGTTCTCCAATCTGCCACAAGAACATCTGAATTGTTTTGTTGTGTGTTATGTAATTCAGACTCATCTGAAACTGTCTATCCAAACTTCTTGCTTGTGTTTGTAGAACTAGCAGGGTACTTACCAGGCCCTTGTCATGAATGTAGTGTAAAATGCTTGTGGCTAATTCTCAGAGATGTTGAGCACCCACAGCTGCTGCTGCCTTTATTTGAAACTGCAATGATCTACAGCCTTGGAATTTGGTTTCTCACTCAATAAAACAGGCAAAAAATTCAAAGTGTAGGAAACAGTTTGTCCTTAAGCACATCATCATTTGGTCTGAATAAAATCAAGGTAACAAGGATGGCAAGGGTCTAAAAATAGAAAATATAGAAAAGATGATTACTGGAAGGGGACACACAATTGCTTTGCATGAGTACAGTCTCATTGCTGCTAAATGTATTGTAGTCTGCTGTAGTCTAAAGATCATCTTCTGCTCTGTAGCTGAGTAAGAGAATAAGAAAATGTTTTTTCTCTTCTAAACAGTGGATTCTTCCCTGAGAGTATTCAGTGTTGCTAGCTTGATTGTACAAGATTCAAAGAGCAACTGCACATGGATGTTACAGACCACTGCTTGTATTCTCCATCTGCTCCAAGACCATCTTCTTTCAAATTGTGCATTTGGTTAAAATAAGTAAATTAAAGCTCACAGCAGTGTTTCTAAAGTATACCTACTTTGAAATTAGTTTAGCTATACCATAGTCTAAGAAAGCAATTGATAGTTCAAATGCTAAAGAGAGATGAAGGAACTACTGCTCACTCTGAGATTCAGAGTGTAACGAGTTTCTTACCAGGCTACCATGTACACACCATGGAAGATCCTGTATAAGAGCCTGGCACTGGTGATACCAGGCATACTTAGAGTCCAGTTACTATGGGTACAGCAACAGAAGACCAGAGAAGCCAAGAATATTACAAAGAGCCTTGTCAGGGTGTCTAATGTGCACAAAGAACTATAGCCAAGAATAGCATATGCTTGCTCCTAACTATGCACAGCCCTCTGAACAGATAGGCAGCTGCACTGATGGCATGTTCTCTTGCCCAAGGGCATAAGCTGTGAGGACAAAAGAATTGAGAGTCTTGAAGACCGTGGAGATACCTGTTAGAGTCTGAAAACCAACATGTTTCCAGGGTTTTCAGGCTTCTAAGCAGTTTTGTTTCCACCAGAACTGCAGAAGGAGGCAGGAAAAGGATGTACAGATCAAACCATGCAAAATCTCAGCTCCTTCTCCATATGCATTCACATTGTGATGAGCACTGCATTTGGATTTTCCCTTGGGGCATCAAACAAAGCCTCCTTGGCCCATCTTAAACTGGGGATTTCAAAGCTGCCTACAGCATTTGCAGGCCTGCTGAGCTCTCCCTAAAACCCATGTATGGTTTTTCAGGAGGATTGCTCCCTGAATTATTTTTTTCCTTTCACTACTCGACAAGTGGTCCAGATTAAGGCTTGAGTGCTTCCTGCAACTATGGAATGCCTGCAAAAATAAAACACATCTTAAACAGGGTGAGTAGTAGGTCAAGTCTATCTACTGTAACAACTGTCTGAGCTGAGCAGAGTTTAGAACAAAATCTGGAGTACAGATCTCTTTCCATAAACAAACTATAAACATTGCCACAGAGAAACTAAAGAAGTCTCTTAAAATCATATAGGTATCAGCAACATATAAATCTGGCCTTCTATACAGCAGGTAAACCAAACAGCTAATATTATTTTGGGGTTTTTTCTGTTTGTTTGTTTGTTTTTGGCACTGGTGTTATTTAAAATATGTCTTTTTCTTCTGAGATGAGGAGAAACACTTCATTCCCAGGCTTGGAAGGAGAATTTCAGAGATAAATATGTTTCTGACTCACACAAATCAAAGCTGACCCTGTGGTTCAAGTTGGTGATAAAAAAAAAAGGAAAGCAAAAGAAAACCGTTCCCCTTCACTATAAGTGGAAAAGAAACTTCAGCAAAGATAGTGTAAAAAAAAAAAAAAGGAAAGCAAAAGATTGCTCACCCCCAACCAGCTCTTTCAGGATCTTATCATTAATATAACATTTAACAGACAGCCGTCTCAAGCGTGAACCAGTCATTCTCCCTCTTGAAAAGTCTTTTTGCTTAGCCAAGCTTAAAAACCCCTTCCTTTCAAGATAAACATTACACAAAGTGAAGCACAAATTCAATAAAAGTCACAAAGATGCAGCATGCAGCCAGGCTATATAGGATGTTAAAATAAAATCTTCCCTCATGCTTGTGTCTGTGACTCATGCCCAAGGTCTGATCCAAAGTCCACTGAAGTCAACCTAGTGCAATAGCTCTCCCTCTCCAAGAGGGATGTCACAGTACTGTCCCTGCTGGTGGGATTGCACAGATCCCATGGCCAGGAAGAGTATCCAGGTGATGGATCAATCCTCAGGTCTGGCACAGTCACTTCTGAAGAATTTATTCCCTGTCCTGTTCAGAAAATTGGAGAGATGGAGAAAATGAATTCTTCAAGGAAAGAATCCTTTTTGTTGTGTAGCAGCCATTTGACCCAAAATAGATGCAATTCATAGAACTGCTCCAATGAAATAATTGCATTTTGGATTGTTTGCATCAGTCTCTATTACTTACCACACTCAGAGATAAACAAGTAAATGAAAATTATTCAAGAAGAATTTATTCCCTGTCATTCAAGTCAAACTCAAGCACTTGAAAACAAGAAAATGCCAGGAGTTGAGATGCTCATGGAGCAGTATTAGTCTCCTGCTGTTTATACATTATGGCAGAGTTCTTAATTACATAATTACTTTATTTTTTCCCCTGAGAGCCCATGCCTCATTCAGCACTTGGAGACAGATGGGTGCTGTTCAATGCTTCTCTTCATCTCCAGTGTTTGGTGTGTACCTCCCTACCTTATGTACACCACACTAACTGGCTTTGAGACAGAATGAGTAATTTCCTAATGGACCTTTCTGTGACACTTATCACTGCAGTAGCAGTATTTTAAAAGCATAAGTTATGCTTTCAGGCTCTGTGAAGACAAATAACAGTATTATTGCCACTATGTTTGCCAGAATTTTTTAACACAAAACCATAACACATTTATCCTTCATCTTGCTCCCAGAAATGACTGAGGCAGTCAGTTGAGATCACAGATTTCAGGACAAACAGATACAGTTTGATAGAACCATGAGCCACTGAAAGGTGTCTCAGAAGAGGAAGCACTGGGCAACCTGCCTCACGAACAGTGCAACTGGCTCCATTTGCTATTTTGTGCAGGAAATATATGCTTCCTCTTGAAAAAAAACAACAAAAAGGATAGTGGTCATGCCCTTTCCTCCTGCCCTAAAGAATTTATGGGCTAACTTAGACAAATAAAATACTTTATTAGAAGGCAGGGAGACATTACTCATCATAGCAACAGTATAATAGACTTTCTCTGAAAAGGGTTTTAAAGAAGGAATTTAAGATATCTGTCATGTTTGGGATAGGCAAGAATGTATATATGCCTTATGCAAACATTGCTAGATTAAATGTAAGGGTTTTGATGAATGTTGCATCTGGCCCAGAGGGAATAGGTAGAAGAGATAATGGATATGAGCATGTCAGGGAGATGTTGGATGAAATACACTTTGGGGAAAGTAGCCAAATTTATTTGCAGTTGTTATGCATTAATAAGCCTGGTGCAAGTAGAAAAAGAAATTCACAGGGACAAATGGGATGTATCTAGTTTATTCAGTAATATGGATGTGAAAGGGCAGATACAGAAGTGCTGCCTTAGGGGAATGAATGATAGAGGATCACATAAAATAAATACTTCCAATTACCCTATGTTTATATAGCGTGTATTTAAAAAATATCTACTCCCTTTATGTGCAGAATATTTCCATAAACTGCACTGTACTTCTCAGCTGGTGCTTTCTCATCCCATATTATACCCAAGACAGTTAAAACAGGTAAGCAGAAGTCTGGAGTTCAGTGCCCATATGGCATCACAGCCATTACCAGCCAGATCTAACACTCACAGTCCTTTGCCTTCACAGAAACACAACACTTTCAGCTACTATAGGACTGGCCATTTGCAAATTTTAACTCCAAGATGTGGCTTTCCACTTGATCTATGTAGAAGCACATGTCAGGGTTTTTGACTTCCCAGTTGAGCACAGCCAGTGACCCTGGTTGCTGCATCAGCAGGTAGAGCCAAGCTTCTACAGTTCCCTAGCCCCACAGCAGGAGGGAAATCTTGTCTGCTTTCAGCTCACCAACGTGACAGCACTGCTTACACACACAGTGTCTGGCACTGCAGCTATTTTCTGTGGATGTAGGAAGGTTCCTTGGGCTTTCCAATTCCCTGAAACCCAGGGAATTAAGGTGCTCAAAGCCCCAGGAAACCTCACTCATGTCTGTATGGCTTCACTATCCACTTAAGGGAATGAGCTGAAGGCTGACCATGCAATGAGACAGAGCTATTTATCTGAAGAAGAGAGCAAAATACACTGGCTGTTTTCTCCCTTTGCCACACACACACGCCAAGCAACACAGACTTACATGAGCCTGCACTGCACAACTCAGCCAAGCACATTAAGCTATCAGCACATCATCAAACCATCACAAACACTTCCTGCCTCCCTTTTCCCTGCTTCTTGGTATTTACCCTTTGCCAGGCAGCAGCAACCACAATCTGCAGCTTAACAGCTTGCACTACACTGAAAAGAAACCCCTGCACAAAGAAATGTAACCACAGAATTATGTCACTCAGTACCAATTAGCTTTGTTTTCAATATACACAAACTTTGGGGCTGGGGAGGCATTAAAGTGAAATAGCAATTGTACAGGGAAGCAGGTGAGTGACTTTGTGGCTTACAGGGGATCTATTACTTCTCTTGGGATGGATAAAGTCCATATTTCACTGAAGCTGTTGCAAGACCAAACACTCTGGCATACAGGGAAAACTAGTGATTTGTATCTGATCTGAAACCACAGAACAAACAGGAGCAACCTTAGGGACTTTTGCCCTCGTGCAGTGACTGACACGAGTTTTTGAACAGCTATTACATGTCTGAAAATTGACATATTACTGGTAGCAGCACAAAAGGCAGCTTCTTTCAATAGCTGTTAGTCAGCAATCAGTGTCCAAGCCTTAATGTTTTCTTTTGTTGAAAAGAAAAAAAAAATCAGAAAAACTAAAGTAAACCACAATCTGGTTCTGTGCCAACAATATTAACCAGCTTCTCTTCGAGCCTTTGAAGTTAGCAGGGGGCATCCAATCTTGTGGTGCAAGTAAAGAATGATACTTTAAGCGATTCCTTTTCATCCCTTTAACTTAATGAAAGATTAATAGCCTTGTTATTTTTGTTTCTGCTTTATTTTTTTATATTCGAGGGGGGGGACTGGGGGGAAGAGAGAATTTTTGGCACTTGTTGAAACTGAAATGCTGCCTATAATGATTTTATGGATCAGTGAAGCATTGAGTTGTTTGGGTGTTGGGGTTTTATTTTTTCCCTGTCTGTGACTCCTGTTTAACAATGCAAGGCACAAACAAAGTTAGGCACTGTAAGTCAAAAAAAAATAGCCATGCAGATACTTTAGGGGGAAGAAGGTGGAAAAAAGCTTTTAGAGTGCACAGACCTAAAAGCAGTAGTGAGGGGGGTGGGCTAAGCAAATCTTTTCAGTGAAAGAGCTGAGGATTAGTTATAAAAATGTAATCCACTTCCTAGCTGAAGAAAGCAGCTTTATGTCGCTGCTGGCTGTGAAGATACAATGTGGGTTTTATAACCACCACTTATTTATATATTTGCCACCAAGGCAGCCTCTACTGGCTTTTCATTGCCATTCAGGGCAAAGGAGAGAGGTAGTTTTATTTTATCTTTCTGTTTTCACCCTTTTGGGGAGCAGAGGGGATCCATAGGTCTCACAAGTATCTCCTAAAATATTATTACAGTCATATATTCCCTCTGCTTCTGTACTGATATTTTCTAAGCTCCATTGTGTAGTTATGTGCTACCATGTGTGCAACCCCATATAAAAACTGGAGTGAACCTCAGGAGAAGCATTGTGTGAGACTGTGTGACCCACAAGAGTTTCATTTTGCCCAGACACCTCCCATGAACTTGTGCAGCAACTGAGTATGGAAGTGTAATTGCCATTTTTAGTGTTACACCTCCAACATTGGGTTCTGAGCATTGATAGGATGAATGGGATGTGGCCCATGACAACTGAGGTACCTGATAGTGCTCTAAATAAACCCATTGTAATCACCACTTACAATGTGGGTTTTCTTAACTCTGGGTTTTGTATTCAACAGCTCTTTACACATAATAAACCTAGGGCAGAGTGTGCCCATTCATTCCAGCTTAAGCAAACCAGAAGATTAATATTTATTTTTACTTTCATTTTATGAAAGCAAAGTCATCAGTGTTTCACTTCCACCACCAAGGGTGAGGTAGCTATACCTGGAGTAGATCATCAATATATTTATATTTTATATGATATAAATTAAAGCAATATCATTCCAGTATAATATATTTATAATGTATTAAATAATTATATTCAATAAACTACTCTCTCAGAATCGTAGAGAGATTCATGATGGAAACAGGACCTCATTCCAGATTTCTCATCTCCTAAGCCAGAGTTTTATCCATTTATCCAGCATAAAGTTTCATTCAGAATTTCACATTAGCATTACAGTTAATGAGATCTCTTCAGTATCTTATAACCAATGTTTAGAACATTGCTAAGCTTTGCTATAATTCCCTGG
Source organism: Bucco capensis (assembly GCA_013396975.1). NCBI lineage: Eukaryota > Metazoa > Chordata > Aves > Piciformes > Bucconidae > Bucco > Bucco capensis. The sequence goes on from VWZO01012349.1 coordinate 103,257, forward strand.
TGCTCTGTTTTTCCTCAAATTTCCTGTTTTACCTGTACTAAATTTTGCATCTGATGTCCACTTGAATTTTTCAGATAATTGCAAAAAAGAGTATGAATTGTATGAATACAATTTCTACAGGCAGTGAATAAACTCCTTTCCTCATGAATTGTTCTTCAGTGTGTGACAGAGAAAAAAGGAGCTCCAGTGCTTCCGAGGGGAAGATGTACTAAGCATTGCAATGCAGAGGTGCAGCTCATGTGCAGAGCTTAGCTAAGCCTGCAATCCAAGTTCTTTCTCTGAGCTAGCACTAAGGTTGGCAATTCCAGTGAGCCAGCCTAGCTCCTTACATCATAACCTACCTGACAGGCAGAGTGTTACATGCTTTAAAAGTTGTCTTCATCAGAATTCAGAGGAAAGATGGTCCCAATGTACAAAATAAAACACATCACTGCTCTTGATAACTTGTCTGTTTCAAATGAGAAATCACAGTAGTGTAATACTGTAAAAATTAAACAGAATTTTCTTCCTATTATACCAAACAGCCTACTTAATAAATGGGTAATGAAAAAGAATAATTTATTACAGCTTGTGAATTTTGACAGTTCTAAAAAGATGTTCTTAGACTTTCCCCAAAGGGAGAAGAAGGATGTTTTTTCCTTAACACACTGGTGTTAGATGTAATTTCTCTGTCTGTAGAATTTTGCTCCTGCCTGGTAGAAGGGATTAGATTTTTTTCTTACATCATAACCTATTTTAAGCAATTATAATCCACGAGTAATAAATCATTTTCACTCACCTCTCATGGGGAGGGAAAAGATGTGAGAGAGCATTCTGGAGTTTTAATTTATATCAATGTTTGCATTACTATTAAATGAATTAAATGAGTTCTACAAATGTTCTCTCATAGATCTGCAATAAATTATGGAGCATCTCAACCTAAGATATTTAATTGTCTCTTGTACCAGCTTTTTGTTTTGTTTTGTTTATTTTTTAGACTGGATAGCACAAACAGTTATAAAACACACTGGAAAAAACTCAAAAGACTCTTGAGTATTGCAATATAGGACATAACTTCAATCATTATAAACACTGCATATCCCTTTGAATTGCAGGAATTTGCAGAGACCCAAGTTCTGCCTTAGAAGCAGGGTAACCTTTGGAAATACTGACACCAGTAGAAGCATTTCCAAGGGACACCATTCCTAAAATGAAACACTGACCAAGAAAAATCTGCTGGGATTTTTCATCCATGGTTTATTCCTAGCTTAACTTCTGATGGTATTTATAGGATGTTATTTATAGGATGAGCACTTAAACAACCTCACTTTTTTCATGGACCAACAGTGAGGCTACTTTAATCAGAAGAGAAATATTTGTCACTCATTACTGTAGTTTATTATGTCCCTGATATGCAAAGACAAAGCCTTCATGAAGAAAGGTTCTGAAGAGGTTAAGCAGGCAACTCCCTTTCAAAACTGCATTGCTTTTGGAAATTCTCATTTTGCTATTGATAACTCTTATATAGCCATTCCCCAAAATAATCTAAACAAAATGCCTCTCATCCTAGGTAATCTAAGTCAGCAGCTAAAGTACTTTATAATATTATGTGAATCTGTGCAGAACAGGCTACTTACATTGTAGAGCCATTGACAAAAGACTGATGATGTTCAGGCAGCCATGGCTCACACCTCAGGCTTTTGTAGTCCTACTCCATCAGAATAAACATCTGGGAAAGCTGAGAGAGGGAAGGGCATTGCTCCCTCTACACAGATAACTAATTCTTATTTCCAAAATCTGTTAGGATGAATTTTACCCAACAAATACAGTGCATTTAAAAACACACTTGATTTTATTTGAAAATTAAGCATCAGTTTTGCACTTGGCTGAATTGGGCCCCAAATGAATAAAGACAGATGGCATTCTAAACCTCTCTTCCTTTCATTCTTAATGTACAAGTGCAATGCATTATTCTTCCAGTTCCAGACTGAAGGATACACTCATTTGAATCTATAGCAAACATCTATAAATGGAAAAATCAGAAGATTGATGGGTTTGGGAGTTTTTTTGCTTGTTAGTTTAACCAAACTTGGGGCTGCCTGTGTATATACACATTCCTAAAGCTGGCAATGGCATTTGCTTCCCTTTCAATGTCTGCATATACCTCCTCAGTGAGTAATTTTTTGCAGTCATATTGAGAGGGAGGGAAGGAGACCTAAGGATTTTGAAGGAAGCAAGCAAGAACATATCAGAAAAAATAGAGATACTAAGGACATAAGGACATAACTACATAGCATATGATTGAATTAGGAGCAGCTGATCCACATCCAGGCAGATTCATGGAGCCATAATGAATGTTCTTAATAATGCAATTCCATCCAGACTGTGTTATTAGTTCAGTAGAGATTTTACCCCCGGAGCATCTGCAGACTTTGATTTGGATCCAGGGAATTGCTTAACAGCTGGAAAATTTTAAAAGCTGAATGGGAATTTTGTGTTATGTAATTTTCTCATCTTGATGAATGGAGGAGTCAGACAGTGACTGCAGTTAGCACTGGTGGAAGTCACCCTGGCATCAGTATGTATGGAAAGGAAAATGCACCCTCAAGATCTTGATATGTGCTAGCCTGAGCTTGTTATCTGTGTGTGCTACAAAAACCAATCATGAGTTCAGTACTGGAATGAAGTCTCATTAAACAGTCTAAGATTTTAAAGCATGCATTTAATTTAGGCATCAACAGAATTAACCAGAAACTCTTTCTAACAGTCAATATAGGTAGCAACCTTTAACAAAGCCTTTAACTGCCTCTTTTGTTAATTGTTTGGGTTGAAGTCTTCATTACTAAGTGCAGGGTCCTGTACCTGGGTCAGAACAATGCCCACTATCAATCCAGGCTGGGGGATGAGATGGTGGAGAGCAGCCCTGCAGAAAAGGCCTTGGGGTGCTGGTGGCTGAGAAGCTGGCCATGAGCAAACAGTGCACGCTGGCAGCCCAGAAGCACAATGGCATCCTGGGCTGCAGCAAGAGAAGCGTGGCCAGCAGAGCCAGAGAGGTGATTCTGCCACTGCACTCTGCTCTGCTCACACCTCCTCTGCAATACTGGGGCCAGCTCTGGAGCCCTCAACACAGAAAGGACATGGAGCTGCTGGAGCAGGTGCAGAGGAGGCCATGAGAATGCTCAGGGGCTGCAACACCTCTGCTCTGAGGACAGGCTGAGGGAGCTGGGATTGTTCAGCCTGGAGAAGAGAAGGCTTCAGGGGACCTACTAGTGACCTTCCAGGACCTAAAGGGAACTTCCAAGAAGGCTGCAGAGGGCCTGTTTGCAAAGGCCTGCAGGGAAAGGACAAGGGGCAATGGTTTTAAATTGGAGAAGAGTAGAATTAGACTTGATACTAGGAAAAAGTTCCTCCCCACGAGGGTGGTGGAACACTGGCCCAGGTTGCCCAGGGAGGTGGTTGAGTTCCCATCCCTGGAGGCATTCCAGGTGAGGCTTGCCAGGGCTCTGGGCAACCTGATCTAGTTGGGGATGTCCCTGCCCACTGCAGGGGGTTTGGACTAGATGACCTCCAGAGGTTCCTTCCAATCCAGATGATTCTGTGATTCTGTGATTACTGAGTGTTAGCTTATTATTATGGGTAGTTGTAGTTGGGAAGCTGTATGGCACAGTGTCTTTGCCAGAGGTAACTGACACCTCCACTGAGCTGACACAATAGTTAGCTACTCAGCATCAGACCAACTACTGAAGAGTTCAGACAGTTTAAGTAAGGGACTGAGGTTATCTTCCTCGAATGGCTATTGCCTGTAGTTTTTGTGGCCCCACAAAACGTTGCCAGCATAATGGTAGGATTCAGTGGGTGCTACTTCAAGAATATGAACCAGAACAGTTGTACAGGGAACTACTTGTGAGGACTTAGGTGTGACTAGAGGGCCACTTATGACTTGTAGGCCTTGCATGTGACATGAGGATCCATGAAGAGGAAAACTGCAGATCTTCATTTGCTTGTCTCTGCCATTTATAGGAAAAACTCTGTGCATTCTATATCCTGTTCCACTGTATAAATTTCTGACATGGATCTTCAATTAGCACTAATTATGTATTCAAAGAAAGAGTAAGGATGTTCCTGTTTTTCTAGAGGGGGTGAAAAATCATGTTTCTCTGAGCTTAGCTTTAATATCTCTGCATCCTCATTCTCTATTTCAAAAGCAAAGCTGATGCCATGAGGCACTGCAGGAATTTGGAAAATATGCTTTGCTTTTGAAATAGAAGCTTCAAATCCACTTTAAATCCCATATAAAAGTTAGTCCAAGAAAGTCAATGAGTGGATCATGATCAAAGTCTCTTTATTGAATTTTCTAACAGCTTCCAACAAAATATGTTCTAAAAGGAACTGACTGCATCAAGTGCTTTCCAGAAAGCTGAAATGATAACTCTCAGTTCATGATAGCTGAGAGAAGTAAGAGATGAAACCTCAGTGCCTACATAGCATATGAGTTGTTTTATATGAGTTGTCAAACAGGCCTGAATGCCAAAATATTCTGTGGGAAATTTATCATTTCAACCTTTCATCAAAGAAATGGAAACATTTTGTTTCCTAAGGACTACTGCTAACCAGAAATACAATGTGTGGTACAGTGTTCTGGGAGTACCTTTGACTTACCTCTCTTGTGCTACCACTAAGCAACATTTTGATATGAAGAAAGGTACTGGTCCTTATATTACTGAGTCTAATTGCTCATCTTGAACATTCCACAAGTGATCCTTCAGTGCTTCTTTCCTTCTGCAGAGCAGGACACAGTTACTACAAAATGCTTAGAATGATCAAGATGGAGGTATCTAACAGCTAGTTTGCTCCATGGTGATTGCTTGAAGCACAAAGCAGAGGAGAATCAGCTGGGATGCTACAAGTAGTCAAATGCACATCTGGTTACTGAGCAACCATTTTAGTCTAAAATTTTGCTTTAAAAAGCCTTAGGCTAAAATACTTCTGCAGTTGTGGATTTTGTCAGCCATTCGACAGGGTTCTGTACCTTGGGCAGAACTCTACGGGACAGCTGGAAACAAGCACAAAGCAAATAAAATCCCCAAATAAAATTTTTCATATGTTGAATTTTGCAGATTCAGGTCTTGTGATAGAATATTAATTTCATGCATATTTTTTTCAGGACTCAGTAACTGCAAAGAAAAAAGTATTTATTCCTGAAAGTTCCCACGCAGAAAACTATCAGTTTAAATTGGAAGTAGGTTCATGAAAGGCTTGTGGAGTCAGACATAGTTTACTAATTTTAGCTTCGTGAGGTTTATTTATTTAGTAGGAGACTTGCACATGGTTAATTGTACTGAAGTTCCATTTTTTGTTGCCTTTATATTGACATAGGAAGGGTCAAATTTTTGTATTTTGCAGACAACTGATTGTGTGAATAACAAAGCAAAACATGTAGTTTACAGAAGAGGCTGTGCTTGTCACTAAGCCCTGGGTAACAATTCCAAAACCTGCTGTCATGACAGGGCACACAAGCATTGCTGAAGTCATTACAACATAGCCCAGCTCAGCAGATAAAGCCAAAGGTGTGGAATACATAGACATCACTGTACAGACATTGAAAATGGTCAGATAAAATAGAGTGAGATGGTTGGGTTGATCCTTATAAGAATCCTCCCAAGGTACTGGGTTGAGAAACTCAAGGGCCAGGTCTGGTTTTCCAGTACCTGGAATCTGGCTGTGGGTCATTCTGCAGTGAGTAATGCTCCCTAGCTCCCATTCTGACAGAAATCTGTGAGTTGGCTGTCAAATGAATTTTCAAGGACTTGTTGTATTGTGAACACAAATACTGATACCTGGCTTCATATACTTCATGTACTACCTCCAGTAATGTTTTTCCAGTATTCAACAGGACACTTCATAATGCTAACCAGTATCAGCAAGGGTGCCAGAATCCAGCCTTTAATCTTTTGCTAACTGAGTCATTGCTGAGGTGAATAATTTACTATGAGGACAAAAAGTTGAGCAGTGATAGAAGGAATTTGCTGAATTATGATTTCTGGTTCCTTTCTGCAAGTTTCTGCCAATAAAAATTCTAAATGCTGAGTTAGACAAAGTTAGGTTCAATTTATTGTTTCAAGCCTGTTGTGCCCACAGCATTTTCCTGTGTTTGAATCTCAATCTAGGAATTGTACTGCACAATGAATCTCATAATAAGCATTCACAAAAATATTCACCTAGAGAAGTTATGTCCCAATGTATGTGAAAGTTCCCCTGTGTTTAAATCATGTCTGTGGCTTCACAAGGAACTGAAAATACTCCTCACCTCTTAACTGACACTTAACTTTTCTTGATGTGTAACAGTAAAGCCTCAGTTTCTCTGAATATTGCCTATTTAGTCCCTAAAGATACCAGAAAACAGGTAATTTTATTTGTGAAGTGCAGCACTGTGCAGAAATGGAAGATATTGTGGAAATGTGAAACATTTTTAGCACCAGATTCAGGGAGAAACTATTTGTCTGTTAGGCTTAGATGTACTTCTGCTGTCTTGTCTTGGGCAGTCTGGCCCCACTCGTATGACATAACACCTAGAGTGAAGGTCTGAGAGTTGGAGGGGCAGCTGGAGATCACAAAGAGAGAAGGATATTGGGTGAGAAAGGCTGCTTAAGGGAAAATGTTTATGGAAGTTTATGAAAGAGTGGTATTGGTGCACTAGCAGGAGAACATATGAAGGAACAGAGAAAACACAGAGAAAGAGAGAGAGGAAGATTGAGTGGGCAGGAATGGCCTTCCAGTATAAATTCCAACCTGTATGGGTATTCTTGACCACACTTCAAAGATGTTTTAATTTCTAGTTGTTTCAGCAATTGAGTTTATGTCCCATTTGAGTGTCTGTTTTCCCTAGATTTATATCCCACCCTGTATACAACTACATGCTCCTTGGTTTTTGGCACTCTAACAAAATTTGATAAAAAAAAATACTGTTTACCTTTAAATCATTTCCCATGTAGCTCTCTTTTCTTCTGTGTATTTTGTGTTAACTTCAATAGTCGAGCACCCTGCGTTTTTAGCTACCACCTCACAGCCCTGACCTATAGCTTTCCTCATATTGTATCTAACCACAGAGAGGACTCTGATGTGAAACACAAAAGAGAAATCGGAGTGTTGTAAGGTCATCTACTTCTTGCATAAGGGATTTCAAAGGAAGCAATTGTTTAAAGGACTGGAAGATGACAGAAAATAATCTGTGTAATCCAACAATCAAAACCTGTATTCATTAGCAGAGGGAACTTTGTTGGGTGCCTCAGAAAATGGAAAGGTGAGTAGTCAAACTGAGAGCAGCTCTTTAATTTCCCACATTTCAAGGAGCAGAGAATAGGCTCTGTGTGTTTGGACTATTGTAGTTTTGACTTTCATATTTCTAAACCTCAGGATTTAGATCTGAATCTTGAAAGTGATTCAGACTTTCGCCAGTTCTCCTGTCCTCAGCTGAAACACAATGTCGAGGGGTTTTGGAAATAATTGTGCAGCTCTGACCATTCCTTCAATAAGGCATTTTCTACACGAGCAGAATTCTTTGAAGTGTGGAGCCATGAAGATGGTGAGGGCCAAAGGTGAAAGCTGTGCAATAGAAGTGTACATTCCAGTCAGAGAACGGGTTGGAGGGGTGAAGGAATTAGTCTATTGATATTCAGTGCTTTGACCTGCTAACAATAAGTGTGGCACAGGGGTTGTAACAGCGACACATCCCTACATTGTGTATCAGTGGAGAGAGACAGACCTTATCTGCTTTAGTTTGCTCCCAAGGAAAAAACAGCAGGGCTTTTGCCATGTGGTCACCAGTTGCTGCTACTGGGCAGAACGGGGAGAAAAATATTCAGAATTCCTCCCTCATTGCATTGGGTCTAGCAGTAAGTCAGCTACAGATGTGCAGTATGATGGGCATTTTTGGGGATGTGATGTTGGGAAAGAGAAAATAAATTAATAGGGTATTCTGTGCTAGATTTTAAAGGGCATATAGAGTAAGGAAAGCAACTCCCTGCTGGTTTTTTCCCCTTTAAGATTAGAAAATAAATAAATAAATAAATCCTCTTTTTCACTTTGAAAGTATTTTTTTCTAAAAAAATAATCAAAGCAACACCAACAATTTTTTGACACCAGAGAATACTTTTCCCTTGGTGTGCAGCACATTTAGAACACAGCTCAGCTAGCCCTGCGGGGAGAATTTTGTGCTGGGGATCTGCAATTTTACTAATACAAACCCAACAAGATTTAGCCCATACAGTGGAAAAGGCACTAACCTGGTGACATTTAGCTAGCAAGGCATGCTGGGCTCTGGCTCTGTTTCTGCCTCCAGACTCTACCTCTAGCAAACACATCCCAAATCTCTGGTTTTGCTTTGTCTCCTGCCATTTGTCACTATGTTGGCAAGCATGGCCTATCAGCTAGACACTAGCATCACACATATAATAAAACAGTAAAATGCCATGTACTATGAGGCACAAATCAGTGATCAAATTAGATTCTGTTCTGTCTTAGGACTGTAAAATTTATATATGCTTATTCAAAGGCTGCTTCAGGCAGAAGGAGAGGTTTTTGAGTGAGGATAGCATTCAGCATGGTTGTAATTGGAGGTGAGGTGCCATTTGGTCAGTCACCAGCCCAATCTCTAACACAAAGCCAACTGCAATGTCAACTGCAAAGCTACTCTAGAAACTTACTCCCAAGCAAATAAGAACCAGTAACAGGTTTTCATTCCAAATGGAGATGTTAATCCTGCCAGTGTTGACTTGAATCATACATTAAAATAAAGCAAGCCTTAGAAGCCCCTCATTAATAATTCCTAAACATAACACTGAGTGAACTAATATGCTGAGCTAGCAAAGTGGGAGCTGTTTGAATGGCTGGTGTGGAGCATTCAGCCCAGCCTGTACCAGCAGTTTTCTTCAGAAGATCATAAAACAAAACATTTAAATAATTATTTTGATATATTGCTGCAACTTCATCTCTCTTTGCAGAGCAGAATGGAAGTCAGCTATAGGCACTAGTGGTTTTTCAGCATGCAATGCCACAGGAGTGCTCACAAAAATTCCCAGGCTCTGCCCAGTGTGGCATTTTGTTACTTTACCCTGAGGTGAACTTCTGAGAGGTAATTTAGGAGGAGAAACACTCTCAAACTGTTTGAGTAGGGCCCTGATACACCAAAGGCTATCTCCAGTTAGTTAGGTTGACCCTGCTTCACAAAAGACTAGAGCTGATTCTTGTTAGCATTTTAAATTTCAAGTCTAATTACAGATTTTTAATAGCTTTAATTCATTTTACATGTGTATAGTATATTTCTATATAACCTCAAAATTGGCATGGTGGTCAGTATATTAGCTCTGGACATGTAAAAGCCATATTCAAATTTCTACTCTGGCCAGACCTCTTGTGTGACCCTGGGTAAGTCATTGCACACCTCCCTGCCTCAATTTCCCATTTGTGTAATGAAGATAAAAATACTTGCCTAACTCCTAGGGACATAATGAACATGATTATCTGATGAATCTATCTGGATTATTGTCTTTTGTGTTGCTGCAATGTTGAGGATGTGTTGTCAGAATTCCATAGTGAGGTTTTACAAAGAATGTAAGAAAATGGACTTTTTCTCATAAGAGCTGCCACTTGAACAGAGTAAGAGATACAGACAGATGGGAGAGTCCAGCAAAACAGTGAAGCATTAGTGATCAATATGACAGGTTGTGATCTCCAAAAACCAGCAGCCAAATAGTTAAAAGTGAAAGTTTTCAGTGGTATCATGTAAGGTATTACCATGAATACTTAAGAGAAGCCTCTCTCAGGAATGAAGGCCAGTGTGGGAGATAACAAAGGTGTTTGAAATGGAACAATTAGGTTGATTAGTTAAAGCTTAGATATTTCTACACATGTGCAGAATAAACAACAAGCACACCAGTGGGAGGCAGTGAACAGAACACATCAGTTAAATTGGCTAATAATACACTCATATTTCTGCTCCACTATTATCCTTTCATTAAAGTTATTAACAGAGATTTGGTACGAAACTACTGTTGTAAGCACTGTCCAGCACAGCCTGTTTGGCTTGTGGTCAGCTAATGGTGTGAATGAAGTGTGAGAGGAGAAGCCACATCTTTTTCTCAGCTGCTCCTGCTTTACTTCCCCCTCCCAAGCTTATGCTGAATTTCTAGTGGTTTTCTTTAATTTCACATGTTGAAAAGACTGAGTGATCCTTTTCCTCAGATGGTCTTTCTAGAACCCCCAACAGAGTGTGAATAATTATTCCCACTCTGTTGGGGCTTTGATAAGGCTCTTATGGCTGCCTTTTGCTCAGCTTCTCAGCCTTTGTTCCTGCTAAAGTTATTTTCTTTCTTAGGAAATGAAAAAGAAAAGGTAAAACTGTAACATCATCAAGCCAAACTGCAATTTTAATAATAGGACTAACAATAAAAATATTGACTTGAAAATACTTGGTCAAATCCCTCTGGTAAGTGCATAATCATCATGTGTTTACTTCTCTTTTTAAAGAGAGCACCATTTAGAAAAAGAATTGGCTGGAAAGGAGTCTGAGAGATGTCTGAATGTGAACCCTGACTTCTGTCTGGAAGCAGTGTCCTGGCTTTCTAGTTTAGACTGAGTACAAGCTGATCTTTAATGGATGTCACAGATTTGAAAGTTTTTGCAGCCTTGTTTGGAGTATTGAGAAACAAGCATATTTAGAAACATATGTGAATAAACTGGGAGGCCCAGTGATAAAGGAATCAAAGATAGCTGCCTTCTTTTGCCCATTCAGAAAAGCATAGAAGGTATTACTGTTGACTAAACAAAAAGCTTTGTCTGAATGTATGTATGCTCTGATGCTCACGGGACTCACGAAAGAGGTTAATCCTAAATTCAAACATCCCTTCAAACACTGATTAGCTATCTTAATACAAAGGACCACACAGTACAAAGGAGACCATTTTAACCTTTCTACCTCAGTTCATGTTCTAGCAAACAAACAGGCCAAATGCTATTCCCTATTACTGTAACTACAATCTCAGGTAATTCAATAAGGGCTTATCCAGGTGTAACTGTAGGCACATTGCAGGCTAATGCACAAACACACAATGACAGAAGGATAAAAGGAGGAATAGCTGGAAGAAAATAGGTTATTCCAGACCTATCAAAAGCAACCTGTAGTTGATGTTTGGGTGTGTTATTAGAATTAAATATACCTGAAGCCTATAGGTTTCCAGAGCCATCTTATTTTAGGCATTGCAGTGCTGGGTAGCAGCATGAGATCAAAGTAATGTGCATACAGATATATTGGCGTTTGGAGATTGGAAGATAAATAATTCATACATTGAAAACAGAGTTAGGTTGGGGATATTATAGATTAATTCCATCTCATACTTTTTTTCTCTCTCTCCCCCCCCCCCCCTTCTTTTTTTGCTAGTGGGAGACCTACTGCCCTTGTCCCTTTCTTCTGATTTCTGAATCTGCCACAGGCACTGTTAGAATTACAGCAGTGATAAGAAAAAATCAGGCGTGGGATTTGAATTAATGCTTTTAGACAAATCTCCATTCCATCTCTAATTCTAATGCTAATTACATTTGCAGATCAAAGCCTGTTCGTTAAAGTTTTGCTTTTGAATACATGTAAAGATTTTACTTTTTTGTTTGATTTTTTTTTTCTCCATTTTTGGAGAAATGCTTCTTCCAGTAGAGACCAGATGTTCCTAAAATATCCCTTTGGAAGAGCACAGCTTTGGTTCACTGTTTTCCTTTCTTTGAATCCTTTCTATGCATTGGGTACAGCATTGTTCTGCTACTGTATAGGCAATCCATCTTTCTAACTTACTTGATTTCTATTTAGAAAAAGCTGTTGATAACTTAATAAGTGAGTGCAAATCATTGCATATATGTTTAACTGCATGCTCAGCATTGTCAACTGCAGGTATCCAAAATTTTTATCAGCTTCAACAAGATTATGAGATTACAATGAATAGATTTAAAGATATATATATATATATATGTGACTGAGTTATTTTCTCATTGATTCTCAGATTTATATGATTTACACCTGTCACCTGCTCCCACAACTGAGAGATCCATAAGTTATTTCTTATTTTCCTATTTTTTTCCTACATGAAGTAGAACTTTTCTGACACGGACTCCTTACATTTGGGTTTTCAGAAACATAAATATCACACAACTTGTGATAAAACCATAAAAGCTGGCAACACAGGCACAAGTCTCATTGCACTCAATGTAAGCTTGGCGTGTCCATACATGTTTGTAAGGAGCAGAACCTATTTTGCAACTGGAAGATAATGAAAGTCAGAGAAAGTCAGAAATTTTTAACACCACAACATAAGTCAGAGATTTTTAACACCAGAGCCTCAGGGGCTGTAGCAAAAGAGTACGAGCTCATTTCAGGAGGAAATAAAAAGAAAGAAGAAGAGAATGGTGGAATCGAAGTGTGAAAAGAGGGGATTAGGTGGTGAAAGGGGCTGGGCTGCATGCAGGAGGAAGCAGAAAAGGTTCAGAGGGTGAAAAAGCCAATTAGTGGAGTATAAATCTAAAAAAGCCAATTTCTGAAATAAAGAGGTGTTAACTTAAGGCAGCTAGAGAGAGGATTAGTCGAGGAAGTGACACGCTGCAGTTAGGAAAGAGTGGGATTCTCAAAGCTGATCAGAACCGAAAACAACTACACTATATTACATCTATTTTTAAGGTATTTAAACTGTGTTATGAAAGCTGGTCCCTTTTTTAGGCATGGTGCAGGTTCCCTCTATCACATCCTTCCCCAGAGGTGTGCTGTAGATAGCTGAATTCTGGCTTCTATCTGCAGGCAGCAGCAAAGGGCCTGCTGACTCAGGCGAATTGCTTGTGGAATCTCCTTAGATGTCAGGCACAGTGTGACTCTTCCTATCTTTGCAGCAACAGGAAAACAGTCAACAAGAATCATTACCTCAGCTAAGACAGAGCTGTTCAGTGACTTCCATTCCATCAGATCTGACAGTCACAGAGTACAAAAGGTCCCTCCTCAGCATGGGGCAGCCTTTCTGTACTTTCCCCCAAACACCTAGGAGTATTTCAAACTCGATTCTGGTATAGTAGCTAAAATCCTTCTGCATACATGATAGTAACAGCATTATAAATGCCTATTGCCCCTCCAAAAAGCTTTAGGTTCCTATCACCACGAATCCTTTCCTTGGATATTTTTATGCAATATGTGTATTAAGTTAAAGCATCTTGGTTTTCTGCCATGGTTGAGCTTGTTACTATCTCCCTGCAACTACTGCAAAAACCTGCAGCTCATCTCCCTGACAGACATGATGCTGTTATTCAGACATAGCTGTGTACAGAAGAAGAAGGACATTGCTTCTTGTCCGTTTGGTATGGACATGTGTTTTTACACTGGAAAACTGAAAAGTTGAGAGGCAAAAAAATCAAACCAGAATCAAATTCTGCTCACATGCATCCATGCATACTTGCAATGAAGTCAGTAATTTCCAGTTTTAGTCAACAGATGCAGAGACTCTTCAATAGAAATTGGCAACCCTGAAAAATATCTCCCAAGAGACTATGTTTGGCAGGATGCATGCAATTACCTGGGTGTAAAGAGGTCATGTAAAGTGTTGCCAGAAAAACCTGCTTCCAATATACAACTAGTTCTACTGACAGACAATCCCCAGTTATTAAAATATGTCTTTCTGAGTAGCATTTGCTGCTTTCTCATTTATTCCCTGTAAGTTTCTATGCACAAACTTAGAGATCCAACTTACAGCTACAGGGATTTCCCATCCAAATTCTTTATGGTGAGGGTGGCAGGACACTGGAACAGCTTGCCCAGAGAAGTGTTGAATGCCCCATCCCTGACAGTGGTCAGAACCAGTATGGGTGCAGCCTTGAGCAACATGGCCTAGGGGAAAGTGTCCCTGCCCATGGTAGGGAGGTTGGAACTAGATGATCTTTAAGCTCCTTTCCAACCCAAACCATTCCATGACTGACACAAGTTTACTAGAAAGTATCTAACTTGTCTCTTCTGTCTTCTACAATATTGCAGGATGGAAGAAGATACGTTAGCTAGGCTGAATCCACCATCCTAAAGCTTATGGTCAGGAAGCACTTGTATACAGTTGGAAGATACAGTTCTATATGAGAAAAAAAATGTAACAGGCCAAGCTTTCAGCTGGGTAAATCAGCATTTCTCCCTTAAACTCACTGGAACCGTGCCTGTTTATATAATCTAAGAATCTAGACAGTTATCTGGGCTTGCCAGCTCACTGTAGGGATAAACAGAGCTTTAACCAATTAAATGTTCATTAGGGGTAAGAGGGAAAGGATAGCAGAAGCCAAAACTCAGAACCAGTCAGCACGTATGCTCTTGTTCTTTTATCAAATGAAACATTAACATTATGTGGAACATCTTTTTCTGCATGGGTAAGCGTAAAGCCTACTGTAAATATTGGTTTAGATCTACTGGGGAGTTATTTTATCTATGAGTTTGGGGATTTTTTTATTTTTTTTTTGCTTACTGGTGTGTCAGCCTTCTTAGCATAGCACAGTTATCTCAGTATAAAAGTAGCTTACACTTATCACTAAATTTACAGCACTCATAGATGTGATATGGATACCTTAATCTGTAAAACTACTCCATAATAGTTTCAAACTACCACACTGTGATACAAAATCACATGGGTACAAGACCTAACCTGCAACCTACCTCTACATTAATCTGACAGTGAACACCTGGAAATCACAAAAGGACAGGAGCAGTTAGCTCAAAATGCAATTTCCATGTTGCACCTAGGAGGCTGGAATTTGCCTTAATATAAAGAAACAACAAAAAGACTCATGCACCATGGATGTCTCATTTAAATCACAGTCAGATCCAGTCCTGTTTGGCCCTCCACAGTCACCCTTGATTCATGCCCTGCAATGGTGGATTCAAGCTACAAGGAATATAAACCAATCTGTGCATGAAGTGTCAGCAATCCCTGGCATTTACCCTCTTGCTGGGTAGTGTCCTCTTGGGCTGGAGTAGTGCCATGATGACTCACACACAATCACATTTGCAGACTTGGACACGCACAGGTTACAAGCTGTTCTTTAAAGAAGAAGGCATCTCATAATCCTGAAGCAAAACTCCTTCAAAAGGTACACAGCCAGAAGGGCTTGGCTCCTTTTTTTTTTTTTTGCCAAGGTTTTAGAAAAGGTGGTAAAAGTAATAAGAGCTGATGAAGCAAAATAAACAGAAAAAGACAAGAACTAGGTGAATTATCTTAAACGCTTTTTAAAGGTTAGTGGTCTCTTTTACCTATATAATGTTTGGTTTAGCTGTTGGCAAGCTTTTCCCTAATACTGGGGCTCTAAATCTTTTCTTTTACTATGGCCACCTAGTCTTCTCTCCCATGAGTTGCCTGCTCATAACTCTGTGACACTTAATTGTAGTCACCCCGAGGCCATGGCTCCCCCATCTACAATATCTGTCCTAATATTTGTTTCATTTTGTGGTTCAAAGTTCTACTTCTAGATTTTCAAATATTTTGGGATTGGAGGACAGGGAGATTGGTTTTGTGAACATCATGCCTCTACTGGCATGAAGAAATTCAGCCAATAAAGAAGGTATTAGAGCATCTTCTGAAGATGGGAGAACTGAGAAGGACCTCTCTCTGGCTGAGAAATAAAGAAGGAGGACTTGTCAAGTCTTTCTATCATTAATTGCTTTGGTTTCTCAATTAATAATAAAGTTTCATTATCAGCACATTTAGATCCAGTTATGCAGTCTCTGAAATGCTGACACAGTATTGTGGACCACAGCTATAGCAATGGCCATCCCAACCTTGGGCAATAGTACACAAAAGATAGCACAGCAGGAACCAGCAGTACACATCAGGGTGTGTCTGCAGGTGTGTTCTCTTCTACTGCAACAGGATCAAATGGCAAAGCAGCAGCAGCAGTGTTGAACAAAAAGCTTCTCTAGAGCCCTCCCTGCACTATTAATAGCATTTGTTACAATGTCAGGCCCATTTTCCCTTGCTTATCTCATTTTTTCCTATGATCTTTGTCATCCAGTACATTGGATGAATTATTTTTACATCACTGAGATGAGAGAATATTATTCTTTATATCAGAGGGAGAACTGCACAGAGATATTAAGTCTGGAAGTGTTCATTAATTTAAGCTTTGAGATGCAGAAGGCACAATTTTTTTCAGAGTAGTTTTTAGTACAAAGTGTAAATCGTTCTGCATTTCTGCAAATCAGACTTAAAGAGTCTCCAGTTAGATGTGGACTGGGAGTGACATAAATTAATTATATTTCCTGAAAAATATGGTTTCACCATTTGCATTGGCATTTAGTTCTGCAGCTGAATTCACTTGCTTCCTTAATAAAGAAACCATCTTCCCTCTTTCTGCAAACTTGTGGATTAAACACACTTAAAATTCTTCATAAACACTGTGCCTATTCCCTCCTCTAGTTTTCAGTGTTCTCTTTGTCCAGTCAGCCTTAGGGATGGAGCAGGTGAAAGGATAGTTCAAGCAAATCCAGACTTGGTGAGAGATTCAGGTATTCATGCTGCTCATAAATCTTCAGAGGCTTTGGATGACAAACTCCAGCAAGCTTCTGCTGAGTGAGTGTGTGAATGGCAAGAGCTCCAGTGCTTCTCTCTTCAATAATTTAATGTGAGTTTTCAAACGAAAAGCAAATAGCACATACACAATGCAAAGAATAACATCATGCCAAGTTTTAAGTCCTCACTCCAAAGTATAAAGTCTCTGGAGTGTTTCAAAGTAAATCTTATCAAATGTTTAGCATAGGATCATTCTATAGCTAATGTTGGTCACCTTTAATAACAGGTTGCAGTACCAGCTCTGCCTATGAGGCAAGCCTTTGAATCCACAGACTAAGTTATATTTCTGGAGGCATATCTGCAGCTTTTATCTACATCTGTGGCTGCAACATCCATGCATCCAAAGGCAATTTTTTTCCTTCCAAATTGAAGTGAGGGTTCCAGTTTTCTTTCACTTAACTTTGTAATCTGCTCTGACATCCCCAAATGATATTTCCCCACATTATCAGTGAGCTCTGATTAGCTCATGGCAGCTGCAATATAATTGTGAGAGAGAAAATCTTTGTCTTTTGAAGTGTCCATCCTTTCTGCTTTGCTCACTTTCCACTTGCAGTAATTTCCTCCACCATTCAAGCACCACAGAAGTTGTAATTGGCAAATGGAGAAACTAATCTGGTTATTAGCTGAAGCACAGGCTTTGCAGCAGCTTCCCAGGGTGAGCTGTACAAAGAGCTTTCTTACGAGGGTAAGCACTGACCTGGGTGTTGTCAAATCTCTTGCAGAGACAGGTCAGATGAGTCTCTGATCACATATTAAACAAAAGTAATTATTTTAATTCAAAGTAGTTTAAAGGAGAGAGAGAGAGAGAAAAAAAAAGGACTTCCTACCAAAGATTTAATAGACAATTTCAAATTGGGGCATTTAAATGTGGACTCAAGTTTACAAAGATGGAAAATTATTACATAAAATGTGCATGAAAATGGAAGTTGCTCACAAACAAGAAGAGTTTACTGTTAACTTTTCCAATCTAGGCAGTTAAGGAAAACTCTAAAAGTCTAGAATTTCAGGAAAGATGCCAGTTTATAAAGAGTAGAAAACCAGGACAAGTTCTGTTCTCAGGGTGAAGCTCACAGCTCTAAAATGTCTATGTATCCCCTAAAATAAAGCTAGGTTGGCATATGCAGGCTTAGCTTGCACTCTACATAATGACCAACTTCTCTGTCATTGGAGCTTGGAAGCAAAATGTGCAGCAGAATAAATGCCAGTATATTTTGCTGCAGATATCCTGTACCTCTGTTTTAATGCAACCTTTCCACCTGCTAGTGACCCAAATATGCTGTAAAATCCAGAATGGAGTATAAATACATTATTTTATAAAGTCATTACAGATGGACTAATATCTACTGATCTTGTAACCTAAATATAAACATCCCTCAACAGCCAATTGCCTTAATCTGACCTTTGCAACAACCAGCAATGATGTTTTTAGTCTGAACCTGACATACCACGTTCTTTAACTCTATATCACTATGGGAGAAGTGAGAAAATAATTTTCAAGGAGAAAAAGGAATTGTTTAAAGTTAATGGATGTGTACATAATGAAAGACAGCTGAGCTTGCAGTGACCCAAAGGGAGGATGTTTCCAGCAAACTGACAAACCTGCATAGCTTGTGCAAGTTATGCACATGTAGAGTGAGGAAAATGGACTCCAATTAATGTGTTTATAGAGGAAAATGCTGCTTCCAGTATACTGTTCCCCAGCTGAGCTGAGAGTGACTTCCCAAGATAAGACCCTGCTGTTACTCAGCTTCTAAATAAGGTAAGAGAAGATTGGGTGATGGGGGGTTCAGATGGCAAAGTGAATTTGCCTTGGTGAATTTGAAGTGCTTACAGTGCAGTCTGCAGTTCAGCAGTTTACCTGAGGTCTGGGTGCTTTTTTATTTACTGTCAATTTAACAAACCTTGTCCTCTGTTGATAAGGAGTCTTAGTGCTCAGCTTAGTCCACAAATTTCCCCTCTGTCGCCCCAAGCTTTTATAATGTCACATTTATTTTGGTGACTACAACATATTTGTTTGTAAGCCCTCACTCTGGGTAACAGTGCATGTTAATTCATTAAGCCTGACAGAATGTAAAATTACAACACAACAATAAGAATGTTGTCCCTGTACTGATGTATAATTAAAGCATGCTCATCCAGGGAAACCTGAGTTCCCTTCTTCAGGGAAACCTTTTGTAATTCAGAGAAGTTAAAGCCACTAGTAATTCAAGCAGGTTAATTCTCTCTCCAGTATCTTCTCTTAGATAGGTATCTTGTGAAGGATCTCTGATGTGGGCAACTAGTATGATCTGCATCTATTCTACCTCAGGCTCTGATTTCACAAGCTTAACAAAACTGGATTGACTCCATACTGGATTAATAGACTTCTAGCAAAACCAACTTGTGCTACAGGAAATATGGTGACATAACAAGTTCAGCTTGGTCCTGATTACACATGTTCATCAGAGGATTCGTTGGTAATTTCAGTAGGAGGAGAGGTGCTGTGCACTCTTTTCCAAGTGCATCTGTTTGGATTCTCTTCATCAAAATGGATGAAGTTACACTGTGCCTGCTTAAAGCTTCCTTGGAGCCTCACTTAGATAAATTGTTCTTTCTCAGTTCCTATTTTGGGTTGCTATGGCTGGCTAAACTTCAGTAGCTGCCATGCCCTATCTGAAGTATTGATTAAAAAATATATGAAATTAATAAGAGAAATATAAGAAGAAAATCAAATTTGGCTCCATCTCTATTTCTAAAAGCAAATACATAATTCACAAAGAAATGAAAATAAATATGAATGAGATAGGCCCCTTCTGTCAGAATGATGGTGTCAGTTGGTGGTAAAGGTGCAAGCTGTTGTTGAAGGAGTGGGGCCAACAGACAGAAGGGTAAAGTCCCACTGAGTATACATAAGAGATTTCAGCAGTAGCAGCACAGTTTGCAGCTACCTCACCTGCTAGCAGGGCATTGTGCTCACTCATGAAATTAATTTCATGTGCACACGAAGCACAAAGGCTATACACTGCTTAAATTCCAACATCCATGTTGGATATTACAGCTTGTTCCAGCATGCTTCTAAAAAGGTAAAAGTCTGCAGGAGTACTTTGCTGACACAGGTGAGGAATTGAAAGAGTGATTAGAAATGGCTAATTTAGGTTTGGTTTGTGTTTTTTTAGCAACACAAACTCAATTGTAATCTTATGGCAACAGAATCTCATTGTATAAGGAATCTGCTTCTCCTAGCCTATATCCATCACCATTCTGGCCCAATCTCTTGGAGGCTTCTGCTTACTGACCTTGATTATTTGCCTGCATAAGCCCATACAAAGCTGTAGAAGCAGACAGAAGTGGCTGCATGAAGCAAGGGTGCAATGCCACATATCCACTCTTGTGAAATGCCTGGAGATTGGGGGGCAAATTATCCAGATTAAAACTAGTTCCTCCTTCCATTTTTTAAAATAGTGTAATAGTCTCTTTCTTTTAATTGTACAGTAATCTGGATAGTCTTTACCTGGTATGAATACAGTGAGTTTGATTTACACTGGTGGAGCACCAGATTATAACAGTGAAGTTTCACAGATTAAAGAATGAGGAGAAAACAGAAGTAGTTCATGGACTATCACATATTTTAGAAGAACAGAAACTTCCAAGAGAGTCAGAACTGTTCCCCTTTCTTTCCTCTGACTCTTCAAATTTTTTCTCTTGCACCAAAATAGACTATTTGTTTATTACAGCAGGAACTAATATTTTCCCTGTAGCCAGTTAAAAGAAATACATCCTCTTTGTGGCTTTGAAAATCCCTACAGGATTATGAATGAATACTTCAAGAGTGTATTATAAATTCAGACATGTCTATTGGGCTTTCAAGTATCACAGCGGGAGCTTCTTACTGAGGCAACCTGAGGGTAAAGGCTTTCCCACCTTTCCAAAGTGACTCCTCCCACAAAATTTTCTTAGGCTGAAGTCAAAAAAAAAACCCCACCACCCTACCTAGCTGAGCTTCTTAGAGCTACTTCATCCTAAGCAGTACTGAATATAGATATAATTTAGTACAATCACATACCCAGACATTGCTCTGGAGCCTGCTCAGTTTTCCTGCTACATGCATACTCCTTCATGGTAAGTTGTTGGAAATCAATGTGCTTTTTATTTTGAAGTCTAAGCAGGTTAGTTAAAATCCTTGTTTTCCAGCATGTGCTGCCCTAGATGTGCTATAAGCACCTGTCATTATCTCCTCCAAATTCTGCTGCTGCTCCTACTTGGCAAGTGGCAACATCACAGCACTGTGACAGCGATTACAAAGTAGGATTAGACATAGCCCATTTCTCCCATTCCCTGCTGCGAGTGCTGAACCAGCAACTTTGCCATGTTTTGATCAGATGTGCTCAGCACTGACATATAAATCAGGGACAGTACTAAAGGGAGAGGGGAGGAATCAGCAACAAAGAGGCAAAATCAAGGGCAACTTGGAAGGAAAAAATAGCACTAAAGAGAGTTTCAAAAGCCCATAGCTTTGAATCTATGTGTACTTACTTCTGAAGGGGATGAGGGGTGCTGCTACTTTCAAAAGAATTCACCCTTTTTCAGGTTTTTGAATGCATATCACCCCAGTCAAAAAAAAAACCTGGTGGGCTGAGCCTCAGAATAAACTGCAAGATGAAAATGAGTTTTAGTTGGAAATTGAAGGGCAGCTGTTAAGAAGTCCTGTCAGACAGCCTTTGAAATTTAAGAACCACCTACAGCAACTGGTGTAGGTGGGACTTGTATCACTATGCATGATGCTGGCTTAATGGCTTAGCAGGAGTTGTGCATGGGTGTAACAACTTCAGAAAGGTTATCAGAAAGGCTTGAAGACACAAATATATGATCTTTATGGATGTCAGCTAAAAACACAAGACAGTATCAAGGAAAAAGTCAAAAAGGATGATGATCTTCCAAGGATTTTACTTGATCTGTTAGGTATCAGAAAAGCAAAGCTGGTATGAAGGTGCTCCAGCATTACAGCAATGGAGGAGGCTTTGGGATTGGCCTCTCTTTTTACACAGAGCATGTGTTGTGTATGATCATGGCTAGTGCCTAAGTGTGCATTCCCAACACTTTGGTAGCATTTTTTGTGTAAGTAGCTGCCATTAAAGAAATAAGCTTTCAAAAGAAATATTTGGAACAAGAGACATGAAGAAAACCTCTGAAACAAGACATACCTGTTCTTGCACTACATGACTATGCCATTTTCTATACTACAATTGTAGTTAAATCTAAGTATCTGTAGAAATGTTGACTGTCTAAACCCTCACTTTACAATGCAAAATCCTGTGGGTGCAGAAGAAAAACCTGTAGATGACAACTACTACACACACACTTGCAAATTCTTGCACATATACTAAGCTTTGAATATGTATTAAATTCTCTCAAGTGTCTTGAAGAACTATTTAAATCTTAAATCTATAATATATGCTGGCACTTTTGCAGGACAGTGGTCTAAGACACAGCCAGCCCTCAAATACTTTACAGTACAATCTGTGACTGAACTATGAAAAGGTTTCAAAGAGGAATCACACATATCATCTGACATGGTTCTATGTGATTTCAAATGAGCACAGCAAAATGACAGCAAGTACCTCTGATTTCATCCAAACTTAACTAGTAGGAAAAAGCCTTCTCTTGGTTATTCCATTTCAAAGTCACTTTCTTAGTCTGACTGCAAGATTTTTACACTTCCACTGGTGAAACTGAAGACCAGCTTTCTCCTGTGCTCCCTGTATGGCTTATTAAACCTGCTAATTTGTATTTATAACTATAAATACAGAGATCATACCCCAGGCCAAGCCTTTTCTAAAATTCCCTGGTGTAATCTCACCCTTAGTTTTAGTTGGCAAATGTAACAGAAACAAGAATAAGAGCAATAAGATCTTACACACTTGAAAACCAAGATTGTTATCTCCATTTTTCAATTGCTCTTAGTGAGAAAAGTAGCCAGCAATATGTAGGTCATCATCAGTAGCTGCTTTGATAGTCTGAGAACAGTTTAAAGGAAGGAAGAGGTTTCTCTTTGTGATTGAATAAGTTACTCTATATCCATGAAGTAGCTGTGTCTCACCCCCAAAGGGAGAAGCATTATCAGCAAATGAATGAACAGGGCATTCTGTGTTATGCCAGTAGCACTGTCTTTGAAAACAAGGGAAACAAGAAAAGTAGATTCAGTGTGGCTTTTATTTTCCTGTCTACCATTGCAATGGAGTTCCTCCATTAACTCATTCTTGTCAGGTTGAATTGAAAATGACAGTTAAAAACTTCCACCAGCATCTGCTCGTACTTGATGCAATAGCAATAGAGCTCTGCAGTGTCCTCACAGTCTGGGGAAAGACCTGGTTCATGGGAAGACCTAGTATCTAATACTCTGATAGTATTAGCTGGAGGAAAACTATGGATGTGCTCCTTGGCCAACAACATGGGCAAAGATGTCATCTGTCAGTCAGTGCTTCAGTCTTCCCCTAATTATCTTTCTAATCCCTTAGACAATTGATACCATTACCACTGTATATTATACTATCTCCTTCAGTGTATTCTCACCTAGACAAAATTCCATTAGCCAATACATTGCTCCACCTTATGTAGCTGTGCAAGCAAAACATTTGCATCACTCTAAAATTGGCACTTGGGTTTTCCACAAGATCTTTTAGTGCTGAAATAAAAGTAACAGAACTGTAATTGGTTTCAAAGCATGCTTGGATTAAGTCATTATCTACCATTGCATAATAAGATCTATCACACTCCTCAGTTAAATTGCTTAGGCATTCCTTAACATTTGCTCTTAGCATTACACTTTCAGTCATTTTCAAACCTCAGAGACTGTTGGTGCCAAATTGTGCTTTGTCCTTCCATCAGTGGATAGGATAGCAGGTTTTGGTACACTCACTTTATTCCCTCTGTCAGGTAGGGTGAATTCTGCTTTTGATTATACCCTATTCTAAATGAACACTTATGTGCAGAGTGCTGATGTTTCCCAGTGTTGCTCCAGTGATTGTCTCACAAACCATTTGGCTGGGTTTTTTTCACATTGTCATATTGCCATTTTTTTGTGATGTGATTTATATTACTTCCCTTTCATCTTCACCTGTGCCCTTTTCTGAATGGACTAAATGGAAAGAAACTGTCAAAAGTGGGACATACTTTCTCAGTGATAATCTTTACAGTTTTGCTTTCTTTTCTTCCTTTTCCATCCCTCTCCTTATTTCACTAGATTCTTTATTTCGCTAGATTCTTTTGCAGTGGCCTAGATTTAACATCCTTTTACAGCTGATTCTTGTAGCTGCAAAGCTTTGCTAATATCATACAGTACCAGTCAGAAAAAAAGTTATTTAGGGCAGGGACAGTCTTTTTGGTCTATGTTAGCACACAGATGTCTTGAGCCAGAACTGAAACTCAGAGGTACTGCTGCAATATTGAATGGTAGCAACAGAGCTAAGTATATATCTATATAACTGTATAGAGAAAGGGAAAGGTAAATGTATCTAAAACTTGAATTAAAGCTATTCTGTTTACTCACTTTATTTCTGATCCAGAATGATCATAACTTACCTTTATTTTTTCAGAGGTTTCCTACTTCCTTACTTGCCCTTTTACAACCTCTATCCTCAACCTTTTTATTCCTTTAAGATTCTTGTTCCTGAACTATTAGTGTATTGTTCACAGCTACTCACTGTGGCAGAAAGTAACAATGGTAATGATCCATTGAAACAACTCTTATAATTGTTAATTGTTAGCTAAAAATTCTAGTGTACCAAAGTAGCCTAAAGAGGACAATTCACAAACATAGGGCCATGCATGAGTCTGTATTACTATTCTGCTGGCCACAAGTCCAGCAAAACAGATTCCTGGTTTCCACTCCAACAGCCATTCACTTCTGCATCTTCATCACAGCTTACCATCTGCTCCCTTTTGCTGATTCAGTGTTTGGATGATTGTGTTTTAGACCAGAACTTGTATAAACTTTGAAAATAAAACCAACAAAACTCAAATCTTGCTTCTGCTCTTTCCTCAGTTACTATTTTTAAACAGGAAATGTCACAGTTCTGTTTTGGGATACAACCAAAATAAAGCACTGCTTCAGAAGAAAAGAATAAAGAGTCCAAGAATAAGCAGGAATGAGATTTTCTTCAATCTCTTCTAACGGGACATGGAAATACAGGCTAACAGTATGAGGAAGCTAAAAAAAAGAAAGCCTTGTTTGAAGAACTTGCAAGTAACTCAAGAGCTGCTGCTCTCTTCCCCTCAATCGAGTGACTGTATCATCAAAGGGCTTTTTGCATCCATAGCATCCAACAAACTAGCTTGAAAGTCTCAGGAATTTAGATAGCATCCTCTTCTTGGATTTTGAATGGGGTCTGCTGGATGTGATACTAAGCTTTGTTCCCTGGTAAGCTAAAGATTCTTTTCTCTGTTTAAGAGCGTGTGTGAGAGACAGAGTGGCTGTATCAGAATGGATGATCTCAGCTTCTTGAGTGGCTTTAATTGTATAGGCTAATCATCCCATACAGGCTGAGTTCATTTATTCTGTCTGTGACACAGTAAGCCTCTATGAAGCACAAACAATACAAGAATAAATAAACTCAAATATTAATCATTCCTGGCATCGTAACTGTTGAGGGTTGCAGGGGACTTATGTGAAAATGCTGACAAGCAATGCAGGGAGAGTTGGGAAGAAAGATATGTCTCACTTGCTATTACTTCTCTGTGCTAAATTATTTTAGACAAAGGAATATTTAACCCTTAGGGCTCATGTAGCTGAAAAGCATCTGATTCCTATTTGAAATGGGATGGACTAGACAGGTGCTCAGTACTTTCAGGATATTTTGCCAGGAGAGAATAGTTCTGTCCTGGTTTCTGAGTATGATCACAAAACCTAAGATTAATCTCCCTGGGGACTCAGACTTCCTCTATCAGAGTGGGTAAGTCATTAATTACTTTCCAAGTACTTCACTGTATTACAAGCAGAAAATCCTTTGAACCTCTGCTCTCAGAATTGTCCATTCACCTGTTCTTTCACCCAGGCTGCGTGTGTGAAATGCTTATTTGTGTATGACAGCACAGAAATTTTGGCAGGTATCTCACACATACCTGAATATGTAACTTGCTGGCTATTATTAGAATTATTTAGGAAACAGATTAATGAAAACAATTTAAAGTGCTGATTGCCAATAAGGATCAGAAGGTTGTTAAACAACCCAAACTAAAAGCCACTCTGAGCCTCTGCCGTTTACTGTCTGGCTCCATCTCCAGACTCCTCTCCAAACACTCACAGAAACTTAATCTCCCTACTCAGGCATAATCCAGATGTGCAGCTTCTCTTCCTGGGCAGCAGGAGGAGGTAGGGCTCAAAAACATTTGTTTTCAGTTGTATCCCACTGTGCTTATGGTTTGCTTGCTTGCACTTGTCTCTAGGTGTATAGCTGAGCAGAAACTGTTCTACCTCGGTGCAGACTGTGGAGGTTAGTAATAAAACTGCTTCTACAAACATATTTTACTTGTAAACAGTTGGACCTACTCTGTCTTGAGCAGGATTGTATGAAAACAGAACTATCTCAAAAGCAAAGCTTGAGAGTTTGTGTGCTGTATTATGGTAACTGTAGGATTTTCTAACTTTATCTGATTTGAACTCAGAGGTTGAATTAATAGAATTTCTTTGCATTAATAAGCTAATTTTAACTAAAGGGAGAAAAATGAAATTAAATAGCATGGGCTTCATTATGTTAGTATTTAAACTGTTTTAATTAGACTTTGAAGTTCATGTGTAACTTAGGTGAAAGGGATAAAAGATGACCATGCCTCCATTTTTGTGGGTCTGCTGCTTCTAATTCTCTAATTTAGACTATGGTGAAGCTGAGAGAGAAGCAGATGTGTTTACATTATAACAGCTGCTCTTGGGTAACAATGCTGACTTTAGAGTTAGTAAGAGCTTGGAATTCATTGGATACTCAAGTTACTGTAGAGAACTACAACATCTATCCCTTGCTTCTTTGTTCATTAGCCTTCTGATTTTTTTTCTTCTGATGTTAATATTCTTATGGGGAGGGGGGAAGGCAAAAATAAACCCACAGAACTAAAGAGATTTCTGTCTTGTGTTTTCCCCCTTTTTCCAGAATGAACAAAAAGCAAGCCCTATGCCTCTCTCCATGTTGCCTCCCTCCACCACCAGGGACAAGGCTTCTAGGCAAAAAAACACTTCAACCCTTGCAATACCTCCAGTGATTCTTCTACTAGTGAAGCAAGCCATGACTTAAACCCTTTTTCATAATATGTCCTACTGTCTCTCATTGCCCTTATGATTCCCCACAACAGCTTTCTCCCACCTTCCTCAGCTACCTTTGTTTTCCTGGATTAGCAAGAAATAGGAAAAGCTTCGACAGGCATAAATCTACATTTGCATTGGTTAACCAACTGGTATGTATGTACTGCTATGCCAGGAGATATGACTGTGCTACCAAGCTGCCTAAACTGAGTGTGTGAGGCCAGAACCTCCCCTGCCATGTACTCCTTGACTGCTGAACTCCTGAAATGTGGGAATTTACATTCTTTAGAACTCCACTCTTCTTTTCAGTTTAGTGAAAATTAGCTGATAGGATGAACAGAAATATGAGGGAACAGATACACATTGTGAATTTATAAGACTTATTTCCTTAGCATAACAAGTTAAAAATGGGTCTGAAACCTGGTCTACAGTTTCTCTATCCTTTACCACTTAAGAGTTAATAGCTTTACTGTTTCTTCTATGTGTTTGTATGGTCACCACTAGCAGAGTGCTAGCATCCTCACATCCTTTGATGAATGTGATTCCCCCTGTCTCTCCCCAATGCAAATGAACAGTACTGTCATCCCAATTTTAAATGCAGGAACTGGACCAGAGAGCCTGAGGCCTTAGTGTAGAAAGTGAGATCTAAGCAAAGGGGCATATGCATTGTAACACACAACACTACAGCACTTCATTGTCTGTAAAACCTTAAAAATCTGTCTTGTGCTGTGGTTCTCAGCAACCAGCACCACCTCAGAAAGAACGTCCCTGTCTGCTGTGCCAAATTCATGCTGAAGAACAAATGCAGAGGAAAATGGTAAAGGTTATCAGGTCAGGTCCTGTTTTGGTTTCTTGCTCCCTTTTCCACTCTCCTTTCTTTCATGTTCTATTTCTGTATTTTTCTGCTCTATTTTTCCCCTCTTCTGTCTAAACCAGCCATTAAAAAGAGGCATTTCCTATCTATAGCACTTGAGAAAGAGTTTCTTTCAATAGAGCTTGACTCAGAGCCTTCCAGCTCTCAGCTGTGACTCCACAAAGGCAGGAAAAAGTTCCTATTAGTTGTTTTCTTGAATTGTTTTATACTTATAGTAAATTAGTGGCTCTCCCTTGACTATGGAGCTCTTCATTCAGCATGTCTAGCCTCCCACCCTAATAGGCTGTATTGACTATGCTCTGTAAAAAGTTTATACCTTGAAAAACAAAAAAAAAGGCATCCAGTTTTGATTAAATAGGTGAAGTCTTTCATTGTACAGTTTCTCCACAAGTTTCTGATGCACCTGATTGTTATTACAGATATAGATAAGTAAACAAAATATCTTTCTTCTGTTAAAGAGGTTTAGCTGTGTAATCAAAAGTAATTCAGTACCTGTTTAGCCTTGGTGCTGGCTAACAAGAGGCAGATTCCACGCCCTAGTGGAACAGAGATCAAAGGCTCTTCTGGCATTAATGAATGCTAAGCAAAAACCCCAAATATTTAATCAAGAGAGAACAAAACCTTAAGACTCATGCAGCTGTGAGCATTTTTACACATTTTCATAGTTTAGACTTGAATCATATCTCAGGGTTTGTTACCATATAGATGAACAGGATTAAGGTCAGGTGACAAAGGGTGGGATTTTCAAAGCCTTTTTTAAACTGTCATAGACTTGACTGGGGCCTAGGGCTGGACAATAGGTGAAGAGCTATTACAGGCTGTCACTACTGCAAAAGCATTCAATGTGATGGAGTGTGATTATGACTCAGAAACACAACAAATACTTTAGAGGGAGGCACAAAGAAAAGGAAGCACCTGACTGGTTTGTAAGGCTGGTTACAAGCAATACAATAATTCTTTCCCAACCAAGGTGGCAATCAGCTGATATCCTGAGGCAGAAGATTTGATTACCCAGCTTACAGACACAATGCCAGTTGTCACACAAGTACCTTAATAATTATATAATACATTATTTTCATTGCAGTTATGCTAAGGAGCCTTGGTGAGGGATCAGAAGCCACTTTGCAATGCCCCAACACATACAAAAGAACTGGGAGTTCTTTTCTCAGAGAGTTTATGGAAGATAATGGGCAGGAAAAACACAAGCAACCTGGCCATTGATACTGGTCAGCACAAGAAGGAGCAATCCTGTTACACCAGCTGCTTAACTAATTATATTTGTGTATAGACATCACAGCAGCGTAGACATTTTAAAAGGTATTAGAGGGATTACAATGCAATTACTTAGGAGATGTTTAAGAGATGCTCCACCTGTACACAGAGGTAATACATAAAAGGCAAAGGAGCTTAGCTGAAAAATAATAATTAAGCGATAAAGGTGACAATCAAAAGGAATAATTGTGGATATGACACCTAGTGAGCATGAAAGATGTTAGGTAACAAAATCCACACAAAGCCTTTAAGTATTTGAAGTGGTGGAGAAGGGGTGTCTTGTAAAGACAAGCCACAAACAGATCATGCCACAACACAATCCAAACAAGACATCAGGAAGATAATCTCTAAAGAAATGTGTTGATGATAAAATTGAGAGAAGATGGAATTCATTGGTATAGGCAGAAAGAAGTTATATCTGTGGAGATAAAATATGAGGAACCTGCATTTCACCATACCTATATACATAGGGCAGAAAATAAGGATTTGAGATGTGTTTTGCAAGCAGAAAATTAAGCCTTTCTATACAGCTTGGATGTGATGACCTATGGAGAGAAAAAGGCAAAAACAGAATTCAGATCGTACACCTAAATGTTGGTGAGGATGACAAAGTGAAGCATCAAAGTTTATAGGCAAACTGTTGTCAGAAAGCACTGTTGAAATTTAACTTGGACAGGAGGGGAGTTTCCTTTGTAGAATTAAAAAGAAAAATGTACCCAAAAAATTAGCATTCTGGTATAAAGCAAAGTTCTTTAAACAAGAAGACAACAAAATGAAAGCCATGCTTCAGTTTAAAAATAAAAAAGGAGGAAAATGAAATCAGTTAGATCATTATTTCTTTTTTTGCCACCCTGCCTTAGTAATGTCAGATTTCTCATCTTTCTGTTCATCACAGGACAATTGTTTATGCTTCTGCATAATCATTAATTGCAAAAGAACCTTTCAAGTATTGATGAGATCAATGTAATACAAGGTTGTTATTAAAAGCATAATCTTGCATAAGAGACTTTAATTACAATGATGAAGCAGAAAATGGAGAGAAATTTCCTTACCTCTTACAATCCAAGTTGATTGTGGAGGACAGGCAGTTAAAAAAAAAGCATTATTTAACTGTGTAATTGGTACATTTGCTGTGAAAATCAATGAGCAAGGAAAAAAAGCAGAAAATTTGTGCAATTTGTAAGTGTCTACTTTCAAAGTAAACTACATGAAAAATTCATTTATATATTTTGGAATGAAATGTTCAGGTGATGAAAACTGGGGAATCTCCTACAAAATCAATGAAGCTTTGCATCAGCTGAATGTGCTTTGGTTACCTCTTTACCTTTTATTTTAATATGGTTGAAAAGCAATATTATTATGTGGACTACATAATATGTATTAGTTGAGAAATCACCTGGCAGATGAAGTTTTTCTGTAGATAAAACCAACAAAAAGTGAACTGCTAGAAAACTCTTGTT
Organism: Bucco capensis; assembly: GCA_013396975.1. Taxonomy (NCBI): domain Eukaryota; kingdom Metazoa; phylum Chordata; class Aves; order Piciformes; family Bucconidae; genus Bucco; species Bucco capensis. The sequence continues at coordinate 133,728 of VWZO01012349.1, forward strand.
TAACAAACCCTTATGTGAAGTATTCAGCTTCTTAGCACAGAACATAGATGATGTTGAGTATTTTTGTTATTCATTATTAAGAATGATAAAAAGAAGAGGCATTGCTTGCTTAACTCATCAAAGCCCAGAAGGAATCCAAGTCATTTAGAAAGTGAACAGGAGAAATAAAAGTCATTATTTCCCTAGAATGAGGTCTAAGTTCATTCTGGGAGATCCAGAAGATGCACTTTGCAGCAGATAATTCTGTGTGGGAAAGGATCTATAGAATTGCAGAAATAGAAAAAAATCTCAGGAAAGAAAGAGCCTGTGCCAAGGTTTCACCAGGACTGTGGGGACCTGTAGGGAGGTGCACAGAGTACAAAACTTTCAAAGAAAAGAAATGTAAATACTCTTGCATCTACCAATCCTTGCTAGGCACAGTCTGACNACCAATGCTTGCATCTGAATTTGCAACTGGGGCGATTACCAAGTAAATTACCTGCCTGCAGTATGTAACTAGGTGATGTGCTTACTTCCACTTGCATTTCTGTGGTACCTCCAGCCTTCCTAATTGCCTCCTCTGCTTTCACTGAGTTCTAGTAAATAAATCAAAGGATAGAGGGCCTAGAGGTTTCTGAATCCCTATATAGGCTGAGTCACCTGTTCTCTTGTGTCACACAGTAACCTGAGGAGGCAGTTCAATGGAATTAGTCATTCTCACTTGGGAACTAGGCATCTGCAGAAATAAATATTGCCATATTTACAGGTAGCAGAAAGGATGAAGTGCTGAAGATGTCTAGTGTAGAACAAAACTTATTGACTCAGAATCTCCACCCCCCCCATTAAATTCTAGATCATCTCACTTTATGAATAACAGATTATATCTGTAAAATACCTATTTTTAATCCAAGATAAAGAGATCAATCGTTTAGTTTCATAGCAGTAAAAACACCAGTATTTGTTTCCAGCAGTTTTTTCTTTGTCATAGGAGCTTGGTACTAGAAAAAAGCATCTGAATCATGAAGTGCTGGAGTCCTCAGTCAGAGGCCCACATAATTGCTCTTCTCTACCTCTCACACACTCTTCCCACCACAACATAGTGAAGTTTAGGCTTGAAGTAAAAGACTGAGGAACACAGTAATAATTACTATTAGAAAGAGAACAGAAAAGATGAAGAGTATTACCAGTGATTTATACCTCTGCTCAGCACTGTATGCATTAGGTGACTCCAGCAAGTGTCTGGTACATGTTACAGGAGAAAACAAAACCAAAACCAACCAAACAAAAAAATCCTCACAAACCTGACACAATCTAAAAATCTCTGCCAGTCTGATCTGAATGAAAATTCCTCGTTCCTGACCCCAAATCAGGCAATCAGGCTGACTCTGGGTGTGTGAGCAAGACTCATCAGCCAGGCATTTGTAAATTTAGTACCACTTGCCAAATCCACCCTGAAGCTGTGGCCAGCATCCAGTGCTATATCCAGGGTTATAAGCATGATGCAAAAAGAAATATTGAGCTTTCCACAGAGCTTGGTTGTGATGAACTAGAGAGGGGAAAAAAACAGAGTTCACACTGTACACCCTGAAGATGACAATACTTCCACTCCATTTCATTATCAGAAAAAGAATGGGCCAGAGGTTCTAGGCAAATTGTTATCAGAAAGATGTGTTGAGATTTTAGTTTGGATGAGAGGAGAATTTCTTTTGTATGAGCTAAACACTCTCCAGACATGTATTAGCAAAACTACAAAATATAACACTTATGGGTTTAAAATACTCATAACAGCCTAAGTTAAAAAACAATAGTAACCAAATAATGTGTTTTTCAGTGAGTTTTGATTACTCTTGAGGAAAAAAGGTAGTGAAATTATACATCAAAATGGAAAACAGTGTTTGTCTCTCAGGTAACTAATGAGAATCCATACACCATGGAGTCTGTAGAAAATAAGCATGAAACAAAGCAGAGTTCAAGCAGCTTTTCAGATCCATTGGGTGACAACAGTAAATCCAACACTCTTGACTCAAAATACTAGGTGAAAATCTACTTCAAGATTCCCTCCTAAGCCATGACTCTTCCATACACTTACTGAGCTCACTTCATTTTACCTCTTCTTCAGCTTCAGAGTTTCACAATGGAAAACAGAGCCTGCTGTTAAAAACCAGCATCTCACTAGGAAAAGAACTTAAGAGAAAAGGCACAGACATAGTTTATGACAGTACTTTCAAAGACTATCCTCAGCTATCATAGAATGCATCTATGTACCTTACTGAAGTTGATGGGATTAGTTCTCAATGATGCTGCTATCAGAAAGAACAGAATCAGTCCCACCAACTTGAAAACGTATGATAATCTTGTATGGTCCTTTACTGAGTAAAGCTTTACCAAGAGCTGATTTGCCTTGATTTACTCAAGCTGATGCATTTCAAACTTGGTTTTCAAAGTGGAAATCTGCACTCACTTCTGGTAAGTAATATGGCTCACCTAAAACTGGATTGGCTCTCCTAAAGCCTGTAGCTCTCCAGATGAACCCTCTGAGCAGTTGAGTTCCTGCTCAGCTAGGAATCAGCCTTCTGTCTTCACTAACAGTATGCTTGTTTGGTTTTGTTCATTTTGTGTCAGGTACTTCCAGCCTGGCTTTCATTCTACCTGCACCTAGATATCATAATCAGTTGTCAATAGATACGAATATTGATTATGGCTGAACAATTCAGTTGGTGTTTGGTAACTTCACCACAGTGGTCATGTAGCAGGGCAATGATGAACAGACCAGCTATGGCTCTGCAGGAAAAGCAACAAAAAGTGGGAGGCTGTTGGAGAGATAACACAAAAGTCATGAGTGGGTGCAGGAAACCAAAGTTTGGGTGGAGCAAAAAGAAAAGGGATAGGGTGTGAATTGAGATGATGGTGAAGCTGCAGGCAAAGGTGACACATTCTGTACAGTTATTACAATGCTTTTAATTATCTCTCATGCTTAACATTCCATTAGCACCATGCTGCCATGGGTGGAGACTGATGGGTGGAAAGGGACATCAATCCCTTCCTACCCTTATGCAATTCAAACCACAGTGATAACTGGTAAATCCCTAGAGATAAGGCCCTTTTATTTATTCATTCCTCCTAAATATGAGTGGAGTTTCCCTAGGTGTTCTACATATCTTGTGTCCATGCATGTTATTCATTTACTGAAGCCAAAGTATAACAGACATACCAGTTTTTGTAGTTATTAAAATCACTGAAGTCAGTCTTTCTTGTCCACAGTGTGCTTGTGGAGGGGGGGTGGGGGGGCGGGTGGAGCAGGTTAAAGGAAAAACAGAAACAGAGGCCATTTTTATCTCACTAACAAAATTCCTAACTGACAGGAAAAAATGCTTTTCTAGGAATTGCATCAGCCCTGTTTTGGATTAGGACAGGCACTCCCAAAGCATAGTGACCAATGCCAGGCTATGTCAGGAAACTCAGCTGAACCTACATAATAAATTTGTGCAGGCACTGCAATAAAATAGACTGTGGTCATTTCATTTTCAGTATGTTTTAAAGATTCTTGTTTGGCTAACGAGCTAGAATAGAATTTGTGAACTTATCCTACAATTTACTGTTTTCTTTAAGAGAATTATTCATTGTGCTGCTGGGGTCAGCTGCCTCAAAGCCCTTTTGTAGTTATCTGACTTTTAGGAGCTGGCCAGAGCATGGACTCTACCACAGCAGATCTCAGCTACTATCTTCATGGCCTGTGAAAAAGCTCTGAAAACAAGAGGTCCTCTTCTTGTGGTGGTGACTGTTCACCATCTCTGTTTTTCATCATTTTTCTGGGAAAATTTCAGAGAAATTGCTGTCTGTGGTGACAACCATGATAGGTCCAGTCTGCTCCAATATTTTGGCAACAATCCTACATCTTTTCTTTCGCAGCCTTTCTCAGAAATGTTCTACAAGCTCTTTTTGGCAGGAAGGAGGGATGCTTTGCCTATCTTTTTGCAGTTCTGAACCTGGTTCTAGAGGTGCTATCGTACCTGTGTATACAAAATGAACTAATGAAAACTCAAAGTCTTACATTCCTGAGGAGATTTCTTCAATAATCTGCAGAAAAGGCTAGATTTTGGCAGATGAATCAAACTTCTCCAGCCAAAAGGAGTGATTGTAATGAAGAATCTCTTGCCTATACAGTAGCTATACATTAGCAGAATAAATCATCAATAATCAAAGGTTTTATTGTAACATTTAAAGCTGAGGTGCAATAACTACTCCATGAAGTGCTGAACTGGGGATGCTAGTGTAGTATGTTGCAATCATATTGTTACAGGAAGAACTATCTGCTATCTTTATTGCCCATGATAGGAAGTTTTGATTGCTCCCAGAACCTCATCATAGATAATATTTTATGAATGTTTATAAGATAATAAAATTTTAGACACCAACTAGCTTGTTGTATTTTATAAAATTAGAATCCAGTAAATCTCCAGGCATTCACACTTCTTCACTATTCCAAGCAGCACTCTCAAACTTTCTAACATTCAAACTCTATTTCAAAGCAACATCCATTCTCTTGTTCTGCCTTAGCCTCACTCCTACATTTTAGACTGGTAATTCAGCCTTTTATTCTCATTGAATTTATGAAGATGAAAGAGCCAGCACAGAGCAAGATATCAGTCTTGCCCTTATGCAAAAAAGCTGGTTCTTCATTGCCCACAGGAATCCAGGAGGCTATGGGAGTCCTGCCAAGATACCAGCTTGCCCCATGAGAGACAAGTCCAATGGCTTCATGATTTTCTGGAATTGGGAGCTCACTGGCCAGATATCATCAGTCAGCTCTAACTTCTTCCTGAACAACAGTGACACTCTGCTCCTGCTGCGTTCCCAAAGCACCTCTTCCACAGCACCTGTGGGAACCACTGCCTCATGCAGATGCAGGTTGTTGTTGATGCTGTATCTAAAACCTGTGGCTCCCATCTCAGCTGACTGGGGGTAATTTGCCCCTCCATCCCTGTGTGAGTCAGCTGCTCTGCAGTGCCTGCAGCCATTCAGCTGGGCCTCCCTTCCAACATGTTCCTGCTTCCCTAGCCAGGAATGACTTGCCTACACTGTTAGGTTTCAGTTCACTATCTATCGTAGGATGATACAGCTTTGGTGTTCATGTTTTGATTATAGTTAGAGGTGATCAGATACTACATTAATTGAAGCCATATAAAGAGCTAAGATAGCAGACTCAAAGTCATGAAATTCTGAGCATTTATTTCAGTCACTGCTTTGTGGTTCTGGGCCCTGCTGAAGGCCTCAGTTTGTGAAGTTCTGCACTGTAGAGTGCCACTATATATTTTAAGGGATTACTTTAATGTCACTTTTGCTGTACTAGCATTTCTTTTTCATCAGAGGTCTGAGATAGACCAATAACACATTAATCATGTGTCATGGGAAACACAAAAACCAAAGAGAAACCACGATTCCTTTCCTAACATGAACTGCTCTCCATTAACTTGGGAATTTGCTTTGCTGATTGCTTTTTCTGTGTTTCCAGAATGCAAATAATAAGAATGAAAAGGAGGTAATTTAGGGAAACCTTTGTAAAAAAAAAAAGGAAAAAAGACCAACTAACTACATAGTTTCTTGAAGTGCTGCTTGTACATTTAAAGTACAAACCCAAACTGTAAAACCTGCCTTGAAATATGATTTCCTGATTTGAAATTGCAACATACCAAATATTCTCATGGTGAGTTTTACATATTGTCAGATTGTGAGCATAGAAAACAATATTGTGTCATATACATTTACTAAACTACCCAGACTGCAACTGTTCGAGTAGTGTTTTGAACAGATATCATGAAAAAACAAGTCATCAGTCACTCTGCCTAGTGACCTAGGGCTATTATCAAATCATCTTATGAATTGTAGCTTTCTATATCACTCACAAGTGGATTCTGTACTTGTTGCAAAGCTTGCACTGGATAAGTGCTTTAAAAAGAGTACTTTAGGAAAAATATATAACAGTGGAGGCCTTAAAGTTTTGTGGTGTTGGTTTGGTTTTGGGTTTGGGTTTTTTTTGTGTGTGTGTGGCTTGTTTGGTTTTTTTTCTTAAATGCTCTAGAATGTAGAAGGAATAATTTCATTTACTGAAATTTTGCCTTTTGGTGAGTGTATGAAACAAGTGGTCGAGCTCCAGACTAGACAGATCCCTTTCCCACCAGTGACAGAAACAATTGTGCATTTCAAAGGCACCTCTCTGCAAGGCCAAGGAACTTTTTGTTATGTAAGTATAACTAACTTGTTTGTTTTTGTTGATGTTTTAAAATGCCAAGTTGTAGATATGTCTGTTGTGTTAAACACATCAAACAAGGAAGCAGAACATCAGTCTCCTGCATTCTGAGTTCTGCTGTAGACATGAGTAGTTTGCTTAAGGTTGCATTTCAAACAGCAGCTCTTTGAAGCTTTAAATACCCAGCTGAACAGTGATCATTAACACAAGAAGGTGGGAACACGCAGTCAAATGGAGATTGCTTACAGGACAGGAACATTAACAGCTTCCACCTCAACATTACTGCAAACTAGTACAAAAGCAAACACAAACCCCAAACCTGTCACTACCAATGTTGATATTTAAAACCTCCACTGCTACTGTGAGTGATAAAGGGGGAAAAAAGTTCTGGTTCTCTTCAGTCTGGAAAGAGGAATCCTTCCATGGACATGGATAGAGGATTAGGTACTGTAGGATTCACCACAGGATCAGAAATCACAGGAGCTGAGCTGTGCTCCTGGCTGGTGTTACAGTGAGCCTGGGCATGTCTGCATAGCACAGTGGAGATCTTCAATCTGCCCAGGTTGCAGTGCAGAGATGAAAGCTGCAAACCCATGTCACAGCATTTCAGCAAGCTTCACAGAAGAGGTCACTAGGAGGTTTTCATCCCTTTTGAGCCTTATGATTCCCAAGTTAAAAAGAAAACCATTAGTTTGCTTTCTGGGCTCCAGAGACACATGGAAATTTCAGCAGGCAGAGATTTGAGTGCAGAATTTGCACAATGGAAAGAGAAGCTTGAGCTCTCAAAATAACTTCTGAATTATGGCTTTCAGAATTTTGGTTTTCTAGGGAACACCTCGTGTGTGGATAAATTGCATGTGCTTTTTTATTAGAGAGTATATGATCCACTGATTAGCTGTGATTTTGCCTTGGTGTTACTTGTGTCATGCCAGTGGGTGATGGCAGTCTGAGGAGGGGCAGACAAACTCACAACTGTTCCATTTCATCATATTTCCAGTATGTGCACACACACTAGAGGGTGGCTTCTGATAATCAAGGGCTGAAAGAAACAAACACTTGGACCCAGTCCAGTCATTCTTAGGCTGATCTCCACTTTATTCTTTAAATGTGGCAATCCCCCAACCTCATTAGTGTTTCCTGTGCTACTTAATAAAAGCAGAATCTGGTTCATTAAGTACCTTGTTCAGAGGTCACTAACCATCAACAGTCCATATGAAGCCAAATTTGGTTGTTAAAAACAGAGTCAAGAACACCCCTTTTTCTGCCTTTAGAATTTTGGTTTTATCATAACCTGCAGATGAAGAGCTCTGAGTAATGTGCAGAACTGATCAAAAAGCTGCATAACACATCCCTTCCCAATCCAAACTACGTGGGCTCTAACAGTGGAAATTTCAAAGCCACATGCAGGAGAACCTGTTGCCCTGGATAAGTTAATTAACAAAACTAGTAATGGCTGGAGTTCTGAATCTGATTATTCTTGAGCCTTCTCTTGTCATTGCATTGTAATTTGCTGCAAACCCCATGCATTGGCAACTCCAGTTTATCAAAAGATGTAACATTGTAATAATTTTCCCTTCAAATTGTGTAAAATACTGTACACAAAATTAGATAATCAGATTCCACTGTAAAGATTGCTACACTTACACATGATAACCAGGGAATCATGGCATCAAAATCTGTGAATGCCATTTCTGTACCTGTGAGGAGTGGTGGGTCAGAGCAGCATGATGGAAACCAAAGCTCCTGGGAACCAGATTAGATTAATGCACAAAACCTAAGCAGCTGAGTTTGTGTATCTCTAGCTTCAGGACTTACACAATGACAACTCCCTGGAGGCAGTTTGTGCCTGCCTTCCTGTCTCAGTATCTTTACCCTGCTTACTACCCATGCTCAGTTTTCATTCTCCTTTCTCTTTTGGAGGACCTCACTCAGTGTTTATTGTGAAATCTGCTATCAAAGACAACCCTACAGCATTCAAGATTCAGAAGTCTCTTTAACACAGTTCTCCTTGTTAGGTATACAAAGGAGGTTCTTGAAAAGCTATACGGAGCGTGAAAAGAAACACAATATTTGGTCCACTCTTTATGTTCTTATCTCAGTAGCAAGGCTGAAACAAAGCTAAAATCACAACCCTGGACTGCAGCTACTTCTTTGTGAGACCCTTCTCAAACACTGTGTAGCACTGTAGCTTGCATTGGCCATGGATGGTGTAGCAATCAGCACACTTGAGAAGTTTTGGGTATATGTTTTAGTGATGATTTCAAGTGCTTCAGTACTGCTCCAGAACTAACAAAATATACACCTACTTGTCTGTCCCATGCCACCTGGAATTCAGAGCTGAGCTCCACAAAGATAGAAAAGAGCACAGAGAAAAGAACAAACCAAGTTTTAGGTACTCCCCAAAAAACTGGCTTGAGCTGAATTGAACTTGTAGAAAAAGGTTTTTGTCTGTCCCTTCTTAACCATGACAGTGTTTGTAACAGCCACTCCTGTGCAAAGTAACTTTGCTGCTATCATAAAGAAGTCATAAGGCTTAGATAATTTAGGAGCTGTGTTTATGAATGAAAATCTAAACCAGCAGCTGTGCTACTCCAAAACCAGGCAGCAACTCTTAACTTAAATTGTTAGAGCGATACTTTTGCATTATGCTCATGGTTCTCAACATTATGCTTCAATTCAACTGCCAACATTTTTAAGGGAGAAATTACCAAAAACACTTTAAATAGATTTGCAAGCTCAAAACTATCTAAAGTGCAACTTGATCTTCCAAAACCCTCAGTTCAGATTTACTCTGCTTGTTCCAGTGTTCTGTCCTTAAAATTACCTTTATAGTTGCCCTATGCCCACACTGGAAATTGCCTCAACTTAATTAAAATCTCGTTTCAAATTGATCAAATTAAGGCAGCATAAAAATCATATGTACACATGTAGCTTGTTTTTAATTCTTCCAAAATTGTCAATGAATAACTTCTGAAAACGTTACCAACATGGCTTGTGTTCAACAAGAAAGGCTTATTGAAGAAAAGGCTGCACTAAGCTTGTTGCTAAAGGATGAGAAGTCTAGAGAAACTGTCATATCTCATTACTAAAATCAGTATCCTAAAGAACAAAAAAGGTTCTTTTATGTAATTTTGAAAAGAAAAAAGATGACAGGATTAAAAGAAAAATACCCAACACCTACAATAATTAAAAAGCCTAAAACCTCAATAGAAATCTGTCCTTTATTTAAAAACCAATTTAAAAGACAAAATGCTGACAATATGAAATAAAAATATTTTGACCAGATTCACCAAAATCTCAAAAAGAAGAAAAAATGCTAGAACTGAAGAATATCAAAGGTCCAAATTTCAATACCATGACTTCTAATGCTATCAAATTATTGTAGTGATCATAGTCCTGTTTTAAAGTTGTTTAAAGCACAGTGAAGGTCAAAATCAGCCTCACCACTGCTGTTTGTAATGAAGTTGTATGTGTAGCATTGCTACAGCTCTGAGGAACTAAGGATATGAGAAAGGCTGAAGGCAGACAGAATGTTTCTAGCAGACCAGCTGGGAAAAACTTGCAAGCTTTGAGGCATACAAACCTCTCCTCAGGGTAAAAGCTTTTGAGTGAAAGGTGGGGTTTTTTTTCTGTTTTATCAATTGATCAAATGTTCTTTCTCCTTTTCCTGTTTATTTTTTCACAGAGATAGATATTAGTCTCAGCTAAAGGAAATATAAAATAACAAACATACAAGCCAGAACCAAACAATGCTTCTCTTCAACAAAAGAGTATTTTCAAGTTTAAGGCACCTGCTCAGAACTGGCAGTCTCTTCTTAGTCTCCTGTGTTCATCACCACCTTTGGTAGCTCAGAACTTTGAACCTCTGTTTCTTACCACAGTCCTTATCCAAAAAGAAAGATAAAACACAAGTTTTGAAATGTCTTTTCATTTATGTTGAACAAAAAAAGCTCAAAGCAGTCATAGCTACTGGACACTATCGGAGAAAGCTGTGTGTGGGCAGATTAGAGACTAAAAGGATGGGATCACTTGAGAGGAGGGTAAGAGAAGCAAGTCACATGCAGATGATGAAAGACTGATCAGCAGTGGAAGAGAGGGGAAGGGGAACAGAAGTGCTGATCAGTGAAGAGAGGAGGAAACAAGGAGCACATTGTGGGCTCAGCTCAAAATATTGCTGCCCATCATTAGCTCCCATGGATACTACAGGTCTAAGTCCCTTAGAAAAGGCAGACTCATGGGCAAGGATGTAAATTGACAGCAGAATTTTTGATAGGGTATCCTGCCAGCAGGAAATGTTGATTTAATAATACTGAGCATTCTGCAGTAAATGCATGTGCAGTGTTCTCAAAGAGCCTCAATAAAAAAACAAACAAAAAAAATCATTCCAACATTAGCTTCATCCAATATTTCTGAATTTAATTTTGAAATGACATTTAGTTTTACAACATATTATTATACTTTGTCCATTCAAACACAGTAGCACATTTTGAAAATATAATTGAATTCATTTCACTCACTGATTTTTTTTTCTCCATATCATATCAGGATTTTCAAAATATGCTCTGATGGGGAAAAAAAATTCAAAATAATGCCTCTTCCTGTAGCACATGCTTTCCCTGAGATAGGAAGTTTGATTCAAAGCATACACTGAAAGGAGTTGGACACCCATTGATTTCAGTGGGGCAGATCTATGAGGAGATCTTGAAGAATAGAAGGAAGAAACTAGTGACAACAAATGGAAGGAATTCCTTTTTAAACAATGCCTTACAAATATACACAATGATCACTCGGTCCTGCCTTTGATGTAGAACTCCCCAAAGCTTTAACTTTGCACTACAGGAAAAGCAGAATTGGGCTCCCAAACCAGGCAGGCACGAAGCACATCTGTTCTCAGACACACTAGAATTAACTAATGAGATACCACTGCCTGCAGTGTGCATTTGCATCTAGATTGGCAAGTCCATACCAAGTCCTGCATATGCAGTATTAAATAATCAGTGGAGATTCATTTCTGTGATTTGTCATATGGCCCTTTGGTGAAGTCAAAGCCTTGTTTTATGCTTTTTACTAGAAATATCCATTACATTTCACAAGTAAGACTAAGCTATTTAGAATATTATTTATTAAGCTAAAATCTGACCTGTTTGTTTCACAAACCTAATCATATGCCTCTTCTGGATAAACATGTAAAGATATAGAAGGCTCAAGCTGAACAGATTCATGGGAAATGCACACTATTTTTTAGATAAACTCCATGAAACCAGGTTAATATTAGCACCCAGGCTGATTTTAACTTGTAGCTCACTGAAAAGAAAGCTTTTGTAATGAGATGGTTGATACAACCTTAACTGTAACAGCACAAACACTGCTACTGAAATACAGTTTTGAGTAAGCTCCATCAAGGAGTGTTTTGTAAATGAATAATGACTTTGCTTAAAGCCAATCAACATCAAGTGTGTTAAAAAAGATGAAATAGTGCTGGAAGGCAGTGGGAGGTAGAGGAGCCTCAAAGTGCAAACAGGTGCTGATCTCCCTTCAGGGGGGATTGAGTGGCACAGACCTTACAGGCCTGTCACTTCTGATCAAAGCAAGTTCCAAGACCACATAATCACCATCACCCACCTTTTAAAGGATGCCCTGATTTATCATCTGTCAGTGTTAATAACTTGGCTACTCTGTCTAAAATACTTAGGAACATTACACAAGGATAACATTTCAAAATTTTTTTAAAGAAATGTGTAAATGTTTTAAACTAAAATGCACTGAAGTTCCTCCTTTGAGGCCATCTGTTGTTGGAGACCACCTGCCATCAAAAGACCACCTGAGCACATAATATCCCATCATTATAGAACTATCCCCTTGAAGCCATGGATTTCAAGTGTTAGAATAAGAAGGGTGTATGTTACAGACAGTGTTGTTACTGGGCTTCTCATAGAGTTTGAAGCCACAGGATGACAGCCATATGTGAATAATGGCTTCATAATAACATACATATGAAATGCTACTTTGGGAAGAATCTGATAAGAGATGTGAACATTCCTTGACTGAGCTCCTCACATCCTTTCAACCATGCTGCTTGCACATTACTGTTCAAAGTGGCCCGATATGTCACACCTAAAACTAAATCTTGAAGCTACTGGGAGCAATCAGCATTTCACTGTATAACAAGACTCACCCTCCTGTAGACAGAATTCTGTGGGGTCTTTCTGAATCCTGTTTTCCCTGCTGGTCTCATATTCTTACCTTATTAACGTCACTTTGGTAAACAAAAGTACTTTCCCAAGCTACCCCTCCAAAAGAAAGGAAGTTTCTGCCTTTCTTCTACTTGTCCATCACATCTGAAACTCTACCTGAATGCTGAGACATAATCTGTATCATCATAACCTACACAGTGCGAGACAACTTCTATTCTCATGGGTAACCTCCAGCTCTGCTGATAGAGAACAGAGCACTCACATACAAGCCTGTGGCAAACATCTGATTCTTGATTTACAGAGGATCTACACACTACCAGGATTCTTTTTTTGTTTAGATAAATGCCACTGGTCTGTGACAAAATATCCTTTCCAGAAGGACATTCTAGTCTTGTATTCCTTCCTCAAAAAGACTGAATTATTGAGATATTCACATATATATATTTCTCCTAAAAGTCTGCTGATAAGCAAATACCCAATAGGCATTGACAGTACACAGAGGAAAAACAGTATAAAATTCAACAAATAAAAATATCATCATGAGTTTAACAGAATACAAAATTACTGGGAAAAAATAGACCTTAATATGGAACATATTTGTGGGGTTCTTTTAGACTTGTTTTATTATTATAATTATTATTTAACTAGTATGCATCCTTCTAAAACAAGAATAAACTTATCTGTTAAATTACTAATACTAAATAACTGAAATATCGTGAAAATAAGTATATAACTTTCCCTTAACAATTGTAAGCTTCCAATTTCTTAGATAGTAACTTCAATATTAAACTGTTAGAACTGTTGGGAGTTATAGGACAGTAACAAGAACAATTTCTAAATGAATTCATTCTGAAGAGACCTTCGTTCTGAAAGACAACTATTATTAGTACTGTTATTTCACCTGCTGCATTTAAAGTACCTGAGTCCTGATGTAATGAAACCAACATCATTATATACTTGAAGAATCTTGCCTGCTCACCAGAAAGAAAAAAAATCCTGAATAACCACAAAGCTGAAACAAAATGCAAATACTTAAGTCTTACAGCTTAGCAAGAATCTATGTGTAGCATGATGCATCTAGCCAAGCATTCATATCTGGCATTTTCCTACAAGAACTTTCAGTTCTGCTCTGGTGACAATGAAAGGCCTAAGCTGACAATTGATTAAACTCAGAATGGCAGCAGGAATTCAGACACTGCTGAACAGCCTTCTTCAGGTTTTTTTTTTTCTCTTCCCAATTCTTGGTAGTAGACTGTAAAAACACATGATCAACACTGAAAGCAAATCATTTTCTAGAGTCTACAAAAACAGTGAGATATTTATTCCAGTGGATAATGTATTTTAGAAGGAAGCCTGAAACTATTCTCTGAACAAATCTGTCACTAGTAAAACCAGCACTAACCTCTATGTCAGAGATGAACATTTTGTGAGGCAGGTAAGTTACTGGCAAGGTGACATGCATCAGAACAAAACATACTTGAAGGATTCCTGTGGCAATTCACAAGACACAGATTAGTTTAAAACTTTGTACTTTTTAGGCTCTAATGTAATTGATCTTAACTAGAACATATGCAGATGCAAAGGCATTAATTCAGTAATTTCAGAAGAGGGTTTGTTTAGTGCAATGTCCTACTTTGGCTCCAGCAGGGTGTGCTGTGACAGGATTAATTCCAGGGCATCTAAAAGCTGTGTTATCAAACAGTGGCTCACAGGCACAAAGGAGGAAAAATATATTTCCTCTTCCCTCAAAAGATAAACTTTATATTGAAAGCTGCTTTGCACATTAATAATACCTGCAACATCATTTTTGTCATTTAAGTTCCCAGTCATTGCTAGAAACACTGAAAAAGACAACAAGAAGACCAAAATTTATCTGTCACACTGCACAGATAAACTGACAAACCAGAGCACTAAAAAAGATCCTTTTGTTACCAAGTTCCCAGCTACAAGATGCCTGTCACAGGGATTCTCTCTCCAAAGTCCATTAAGAACTCTCCTCTTTCTATGATGAGATACCTGATAAAGGGTTTTCTGGAGCAGCCTATGTGAGAAAGTGAGGTTACATTACCATCTCCCCAGGTGACCACACAGCCTCTTAGGTAACTGCCTGGAAAACTCCAAGGTCATAATCATGCTCCACTAAAAACTTCTTGAAAATGTATATGCAATTTTAGCTTTATCAGCTAGCTTTCCTAAAGTAGTATTCAGAGCCTGGATTTCCCCTCCTCTTTCTCCCCCTGTTCCCCAAGTCTTTTCCCAAATATTAGTGATACTTCCAATAGTGTTAGAGGGGAAAACAAGAAAAATCCCTGTAGAGTAGAGGCTCAGTTGTATTCCAACTGCTCTGAAGTGAGCCAGCTATCTTTAACAAGCTGAACGTACCCTATGCAAATTTTAACGGGGTGTTAACCAAGGATCATTGTTGTAATCTCAGTGCTTTGTAAACATGCTACTACTCTACATCACTGCAGCTTTTTTACATCCCTAAAGCTTCTTCCCATTCTGTTTTCTCAGTTGCAGAGGCTCACAGCAAGATGCAACTTCAAAATGCATTTATTTAGTTCCAACTTGCAATACCTTTTGAGTAAATTATTGTTCTGCCTGCTTATACTTGCAGGCAAGTATAACAACAACTATTAGTGTGCTTTTATCAAATAATTGAGAAAACAAGTTTATTAACCACAAAGCACATCAGAGAAAGTTTAGAACACACAAAATTATCAAACTAAAGAACATATTTTATTTTTAATAAAATAGTGGAGCATGAAAAATAATTGTATATTACAAATATATACAGCACAAAACTGTGCACCCCCAGCACAGTAAAGAGCATCACTCTATACAAAGCTTCCCTTTGCAGAATCTAGTGCTTCTTGATCTATTCATAGTAAGAATTTGTTTAACAATAGAAAGAGTCAATAAGCCCTTTGGGTCTCTTTGAATTGATCCCCCCTCCCTTTTTTTTTTTTTTTTTTTTGCACAAATCAGTCCAAACGTGTATAACATTGGCTTGATTTCCATTAAAAAGCCACAAAATGTAACACTAAAGGGTTTCTGAGGACTAGACCTCTTAGTTCTTTTGTTAAGAGATTTCTTTTGTTGTCTTTATGTACAGCAAAATACTTGTTTCTCTTTTCATGTCATGGTAAGAAAAAAAATGTATTGCACATTATTCTTATTCACAAAGTTTGTGTCTGGTGCAGGAAGTTTCTCTTTTAGTGAAAGAATATTGGTGAGCATTATAGATTGAACCTATTTTTAGGCACTCCAAACCCACTAGGCTGAGATGAGTTGTAAAGGATTTCTTTCTCTCTCTCTCTCTCCTTTCTTTTTTCAAAGTTAGCAGGCAGTTGCTGGCACAGACAGCATACTTACTGGGGACAGGCCTCTTTGGGACCTTACTTTCCCTAAAGAGACAATGCTCACTTGGGCACTTTTAAAATAAAATCACTGCTCCATAACTCTTGACTATACCTTGATACTCAGAAACATGTAAGAAATCCAGCTCAGCTACATGAAAAGGTTAAATAAGGTGTTGTTTCTTGTAAAAATCTGAGGGCTGGATGAAGTACTTAACTACAAATTAGTAAAATAAGAGACTGTTTTAATTCACAATATTTCTTTCACTGAAAACCTTTCCAAAAGTACATTTACCTTCAGTTTTTCACCAGGTCCTGAATTCAGCATGATATACTTTTTGCCTTGAGATATTAACCATTCTGACAAAATAAGCACCACTTATTTTCTAAGTTCTGCCTGCTACAGTGGACATTTGTAAGTCTGTAAGGTGAGACAAAAGTCTGTTCTACAAGCTGGTCACACACAAGTGGGTGGCTGTAATGTCGATTCATATTTTGCAAGGTGAGTTTTCTGTGCATGTTGAGTTTTTTTGTAGATTCCACTACTTGTTATAACACTTGCAGGTTTTCTCCTACTTCTCTTCTTTAATCTTCGACTAAAAACATTTTGCCAGGACTGAAGAGTCTTGGAAGTCCAGATCCACATACCACTAGTAATGCCCACCACTAATAACATAAAAATTTTGACCATAAAAATTTCTACTGCTGGGATAGAGTTATTCATCATGCAGTCTAAATTTTTAGTCTGATTGTTCATCTTGCATTTCTGTTGAGTTGCCACAATTTTCCAATAATCCATATTAAGTCTTTCATAGAAATAGCAAGCTATCACACACGTTGCAGGCACTGTATACAAGACTGAGAAGACACCAATCCTGACCATCAGTTTCTCCAACTTGTCAGTATTTTCTCCACCCGTTTTCATCACCCTCCTGATATGAAAAAGGGCCACAAAACCAGAAAGAATGAAAGAAGTGCCAATGATTAGATAACAAGCCAAAGGAATGAGTACAAACCCGGTCAAAGCATTCACATCCATGCTTCCAACATAGCACAACCCTGTCAGCTCATCTCCAGCCACCCTTCTCATAACTAGGATCATTATGGTCTTCACAGCTGGAATGGCCCATGCTGCCAAATGAAAGTAGCTACTGTTTGCTTCAATTGCTTCATGCCCCCATTTTTTCCCAGCTGCTAGAAACCAAGTTAAAGTCAAGATAACCCACCACAAGGAACTTGCCATACCAAAGTAATACAGAACCAGGAACACAATGGTGCATCCAGTGCTCTCCAGTCCTTCCTGGATGACATAGAGTTGGCCACTGTCCCTATCACAGGCAATACTTTCAGCACCTGAAAAGAGGCGAATAATGTACCCCACTGAGTAGACACAGTAGCACATGGAGAGGAAGATAATGGGCCTCTCAGGGTACTTGAAACGTTGAGGATCTATCAAAAAAGTGAGTACAGTAAAAGCACTGGAGAAGAAGCACAGAATGGACCAGATGGCAATCCAAACGACAGCAAATTGTTTGTCATCCTTGCTCCAGTAAACATCAACCCCTGGAGTGCAGAGTGGTGCACAGGAAGCACTCTTTTCCACATGGTGGAACTTGCCAGGATTTTCACAAGAGGTTCTGCTGAGGCTGTCCTTGTGCTGCTGCAGGTCGTGGCCACTGCTGGGCCGCTGTGGACGGAACATGGGCGGCAGCATGCTGGATCCTCTGGGCGGCTCATCTGATCCGTTGTTGGGGGCTTCCATGCACAGGTAATTGGGGTCATTCTTGTTGGGCAGTTTGCTGCAGTCTAAGGAATCTGGCCATTTAAAATTGAACTGCTCCATAATAGGAGAGCATTTCAACCTCGCCTGCTCACACATAACCCTGCAGGCTGGGATTGGTGTAGAAACCTGCTCTGTGCACATAGGGGCATAGAGGGAGCAGAGGAAAAATTTCAGATGGCTATGGCAACCATACTCCACCAAGGGGGCAAACTCATGCAGCTGAATGGCAGCTTCCCTTTGGTTCTCATGTCCCATCAGGTTAGGCATCCTCGTCATGTTGTACCCTATATCCTTGCACATGGGGATTTCTATCGGCTGGCACCTCCCGTCACCGGGGCGGTCAACGTCTATGGAGCTTATCCCCGCGCAGGAGCAGGTCAGCCAGCAGAGCACCAGAAGCCTCCGGACGAAGTTCCTTGCCGCTGGCCCCATCGTGGTGGCCGCAGCGGCGCAGGCAATCCCACGCGTGCGGCCGGAGCGCGGCTGGCTCCCTGCCTGCCTCCCTGCCCGCCTGCCGCCGGGCCGTGCGGGACCGTGCGTGGCGGGGAGCGGCGGCACTCACTTCAGCGGCCGCTCGACTCCTGCCGGGGACAGCATCGCCCCCGACCTCGGCGCGGGAGCTGGGCCGCGGGTGACGGCAGCAGGCAGGTCAGCATAGCCCGAGTCGTGCTGCTCCGCACCGCTCCGTGCCCCGAGGCAGAGGAGGGGAGGGCAGGCAGCTCCGCAAACGACCAGGGAAAGAGCGAGTATCCCCAGTCCACAGATGCGCAAAACTTACTGCGGGGAGCCTGGCAACTTTCTTTTCCCCGGACTTCCACTTTTGCGATCCGTCTTTCCACCACCCTTCCTCCTCCTTCTCTTCCTGCTGCCTGCAGCACAGAGAGATGCCGGAGCGGTTTGGGTTTGGGCAGATCCGAGCGATCACTGCTTCAACTTGCACATGTCCCGGGCGGCTGTTTGGTGCAGCGGGTTTCTCCAGGGATTTTCCTCTCCCTAGCACGGCTCACAGCTCCATACTTTCTTGTCGAGAGGTAGGGATTGGTTTATCCGAGTGCAGAATAAAGAGGAGGTGGAGGAGGAGGAAATATCTAAGCCATTGAAGAGGGGGGACTGAAAAATCCACCCCCTCCTCCTTCCCCTGCTCACCGCCCTCTGCTCTGGGTCTGCAATAGGTCTGCGCTGTGCTCCTGGCAGAGCGGGGCTGGCTCCCCTCTCTGTGTGTCTGTATGTCTGCTCCGCTCCCTCGCCTCAGCAGGACCGACTGGGGCCGGAGCAGCTGGGGGTTAGGGGCGGCTGAGTCCAAGGATAAAATAAAAAAACAACACAACAAAACCTGTGCAGGATCCGCCTTGCATACGACATCCACTTTGCATGAGAAAGGTGAAGCTGACACGGTGATTACTTTCCAATCACTCGGAACGCCTTGAAACCTCCTTAAGGACCCCTACAGGTTTTCCTTGATCAGCACAGATTAGAAAAAGCCCCATTTGTTTCTCACTCCTTCTGTCTTTTCCTTCCTTTCTCCTTTCCCTCCCGTTGCCCTCCCTTGAAAGTTTAACAAGATCTTTTCTCTAGAAGGCGTCAGCCTAACCTCCCTCACTCAGGTAGGAAGCCAAGGGAAAGCGAGTGCCTCAGACTCCGTGTCTCCTAATAAGAGGGTTGAGGGTGGTGCCTCCTTGCCTGCCTTTATTGGAGGGGGGCAATGCTTTAGCAGGGAGGATATGGGGAGGAGGATGCATTTTATGGCGAGTGCTATAAACTCTTCGCTACCAGGGTCATAAAATATGGTCGCTTTCAGCCTGGAATCTCAGCTGCTTTCAAATGTCGTGCTTTGTCTTGAATTCCTAAATGAACAGGACAGGCAGGATTGCTGGAAAAGTACCTGATTATGGTTTTAATCACGGTATGGCATTACTCGAAAAGTAACTTTCTTCCTTTCCCCTTTTTAAATAAGGAACCTAAGAGGACTAGAGCCATACCCTTGGGAAAGTTACTTCATCCACTATAGAAAAGATACTTAGAGATTTTGGAGACAGAGACCATTCTAACACAGTTGTGTTTACTTTTTAAGTTAAACTTTGAGATTTATTTTGCTATTGGTCTATTAGAGTGAGAAGGAGGAAGCTAAATCCCAAGCCAAAGTGTAATTCACAGTTTTACAGACTGCAAAGGAGCCCTGTGATCAGAAGTCAAAAGATTAGTTCTACTTTTTTCTTTTCTATTTTTTTCCCCTCCTTTGAGCCTAGTTTTAGCGAACATATTAATGAAGAAGGAAAATCTCTCTTTTTCCTCCTTCACCCTCACCCACACAAAGCAGGCTTCTCTCCATTAGTGCCTGCTGCTTATCGAAAAGAACACGGATTCTCCTGGAAAGTACCAAATCCCGCAGGGTCACAGTTAATACTCCACCAGGCTCTAGAAAGGAAACTGTTGGCTTCCTAAATTGTGATAAGGGTGAAAAGGATCCAAGCAAGGACAACAAACCAGGGCTAATGTTTGTCTTTGAAAACCCTGAAGATGTAGCTAGGTTTTGCCCAGAAGTAAAAGGCATCATAAAAAATGTTTTAAAACAGTAATGGCTTTGCAGTGGATTGAGGAGATTATACTTATAAAGTATTGGTTTCAGGGGCTGACCTTTCCTTGGGTACTTTCAGATTCCTTAGGGAATGCTACAAAAGCAAGCAGTGTAAAAAAAACAACAAAAAAAAAGCTGTATTTATTTTAGTGTGTCTGTGTGTAAGTATGTGTGTGAGAGATTGTGTGTTGGGACAATTCCATTCTTCATTAATCTAAGCCTGTTTTCTTAGTATTTCTATGCATCCTGATTTCTCTTCTAGAGAACTCAGCTGGGGGTAGTAGGGAAGTGTGGGGAAAGCTTTTACAAGGGACAAGTAAATTCCACTTTAAAAAGTAGAAGTAGGATTTAAATAAGAATAAAAAGTAAAATATAATTAATGCATCAGATGTACATATTCAGTATTTGTTTTGTTCAACTTGATTGTTTGGAAGCTTGTTTTGTTCTTTTTTTATGAGTATTTTTGAAAAGCATATTATAACACCATTCACATTAAATTCATCTAGAGAAAATACAAGAAATAAAACATGGCCTGTTCTCTTCTATAGCATTTTCTCCTAAGGGGCAAAAAGAAATACAAATGAAAGTGAGAGGAAAAAAAAAAAGAGGGGAACCCCCAACCTTTGTAGATGTGTCTCTCTTAATTGATCTTTTATGTGCCAATTTAAAACAGGCTTGTTTTTCTAGCCACTATTTTAGCCAATGCATCCTGCTTTAGATCATTTTTTTTACCTTCTATATTTTTAAAGAGCTATCTAGAGGTATCTGCCATTCAACGAGCTTGAGTCAGTGAAAGTAACAAATAGAACATTATTATAGAAAAATGAGAGTGCTGAGAAATCAGCAACTGGAAGATACCTCTGTAACTAATAAATGAAAAGAGTCTTTTGATGGCTCTAGCTGAAAAGATATTTTATTTTATTTTTTTTCTCCTGTGTGTGGGATTTGAGATGTGTGATTCTATGGAGCAGCCAGGCACCCCTGCTGCTAGGCCCTGGCTAGTAGTTGGCCCCCCTCTGGCAAATGTTATGGAGAATTGGGAGGAATTTTATGGCTGTCTTTTCCCTCAGCTCTTTTTTCTTTTGTCTTCTTTGAAGAATGACTTTAGACATTTTATTTACATATTTAACCATGGATGAAAGAGGAAAAAGAAAGCATTTGGGCCGTTGTGGGAATAGTGATATGTTTAAATTAATGGAAATCTTATTAGGCTTCTAAAATTTTAAGCAAAAGATTTTTAATGAAACTTTATAATTAAACATGATTTCAAATAATGTGCCAACTCAGAGGAAAGATGCATTTCTCCCCCTAGCCATCCCTCTCCCCACCTCCCAAAAATGTGCAGAGGAATCAGCTGTATCTTAAAGTCCAGCTCTTCTGTCCCGTAAGCAAAAGATTAAAACCCCAGAATATTTAATAAGGCATGTCAGAATTCAAGCCATAACTAAATATTTTGTAGGTAAAGCAAACCATAAACAAGACAAGAAAAAAAGACGTCACCACCCCTCATGCCTGCAATGGCAAAGTTTAATGCTGTGTAATCTTGTGCAGTAACAGTGTAATAAAATACTTTGATATGGGTAATGGTGAAAATCAAAGTTGCACCTATTCTGTGAGTGTTTGAGTCAATGGAAATTACAGTGCTAGGCAAGGCTTTCTGAAATGGGATTAAAGAAACCCCAAGTAATCCATTTGAGATAAAATGTTCTGACACTTCAGCAGTAAAGAGAAATGAAATTATAGGCTTGGGGAGCTGAAGAGTTAATTAATACATTAAAGATTTTGAGTGAAATGCTCTCCTTATGATTAACAACAGTGTGTTACGACAGAGCAGGACCTGATATTGACAACCTTATGTTTTAGAAGACTGTAGCTATAACTGTTTTTCAGACTTAGTATTTTTAGCCAGCTGTTTATTACACAAAAACTAGAGATCATTTTAATTTTAGTCCTGTTCACCAATCCTGTCCTTATATTTGCATTTATTCATTCAGACAGTTTTTAATTGCTTATATCTGATACATGTTTCTTCCTGGAACAAATTCTAACATATATATTTAATAAAAATATTAGCCATACAGAAGAAAAAGATCACACACAAAAAAGAAAGCTGATAGCTATTTTAGCAGTTTTAGAAGCCAGCCTTTCTTACTGAATTTCCACTAGATATTCATCAAATTAAATGGCACGCAGAAAAATGTTTACTTTTTTAAACCAAATGGGCTTATTTTCTCCTAGCCCCAGAATCTTTGTAGCAGTTTTCCTCCAATATTTAAATCAACATGTCTGCCCAATAGGACAAGCACACTGAGAAATATTCCCATGCAAGTGCGAATATTCACAATACACAAAAGTTTTAATTACCTTAGAAAGCCACCACCACCAACAGTTAAAAGAATTAAAAACAAAAACAAATCATAAATGGATGAGTGGGTTGTATAGTGTTGCTCTAATACAATTTAGCTGGCTATTTTAAGGGCACTTCCCTTGAAATGTGGTTTGAAATATTACCAAAGGTTCGATGGGGTGCATTAGTGTGAATTGCAAATCAGAACATTTCTTTAATCCCCTTTTCATGGCCTGGCTTCGGATCAGTGGCATCTAAGGGACTCCCCACTGATTCTGGCTCAGGAGGAACCATTCACTGGGGCAGCTTCCCTCCTCTATTCCCACAGTCCAGAAAACAACACCACAGACAGACACCCTCCAACTAAATTAGATTAAACTCCTTCTCTTCCACAGCACATTAGCCTTTTCACTGCCCAAGATTCATTATTCAGCTACTCCTAATTTAAAGATACAGTATTTTTCTGCTCTTGGGAACAAAAACAACAAACAAAACTATAGCCAAAGCAGGGAAAAAAAAAAAAAGATTCCTGCTCAGAAATAAACCCAATAATGCTAAAAGGCAGGAGAATATCTTTTTAATTTATACTCTACTATTACAAGGGTATTATCATTTTTAAGAATAAGTCACAGTAGAAAGTTCTATAAAGGCAAAAAACAAGGGAGGACAGGCCTAGTAAAAAAGGAACTGCACACAGATTTTCTTCTCTTAGGTACACCATTTGATGAACTTCCTTCATCACTCTTTTTGCATGCACTGTTTGTGTATCTTGCAGCCAAATCTAGGCTCATAAAGGCATGAACCTTGTGAAAACTGCGTATGAGAGCAAGTATTAATTCTCTTCCAGTCACTTCCTCCCTTATTTTCTACTCATATCTTCTTCCCTCTTACTTTTCAAGATAAAACCAATCTTTTTAAAACTGTCTCATTCAGATATGAGTCTGTAGCTCTTCACAAATACAAATGCAAGCAGTTAACAACAGGCAGGAGCAGTGAGATCCCAAACAAGCTGTCTCAAGGATCTAGATGGCTATTGCTGCCCTCACAGTATCAGGCATTGCAGGCACATGAAGCAGCTCCTGGGAACTCTCACTTCTGGGCACTGTTTTACATAACCTACATTACTTTCTACATCAACATTTAAACCTTTGTGAATGTCACCAAACTTGTGTAGGTAGAAGGCAATATTATATATAATACTTTGGTATTCTTTGGTACTTCAACAACTGGCCAGATCCAAGAAATCAGGAAGATGATTAATGTAGCCAGAAACAAACAAAAAATCTGAAATCAGCATATTTTCAGAGTTCTGCACTTCTTGGACTTGGTATAATAATTTTTTTAAAAACTTGAAGCTTTGACCTACAAACCTTGAAAAATCTCCCTTACTGGAAGTCAGTGACAGCTACAATCTTTAAATCTCTCCCATGCTTTTTGCAGTATCCCTATTCTGTAAGAAGTTGGCACTTTGTTTCAGCAACTGTTCAGCAGCAGAGAGTTGGGATGCAATAGACAAGTCACATCTCTTTATCCTATATCCTCCAAACCCATTCCTTATTCTGGTATTATTCCTAGGTCTTTTTCACACCAGAAGACTAGTTCATACTTTCACCACAGTGCCTCACTTCACAATGCCTGTGTGTTTGCCCCATATAAAAGCAAGAGAACAACTTTAGAGTTTGGTCTCTGAACTGTCATGCAGGAAAAACTAATGCTTTTGAGATGATTTTGTAATCTGGGAGGGAGGCTAAAATTCCAGACTCCCTGTGTGATCTCTCATGTCTTTTCACCATCTCTAGCATGTACTATTGTCTTAAGGTAATTTTCATTTGCATGATTTAATAATAGTATCAATTCTAACCTTTATCAACCCTTGACCCAGTTTTATCTACCTACCTAAATGTCAAATTAATAGTAGTACTGCTCAGAGGGACAAAAACATGTTGAAACAGAGTTGGAAAGTGATTTACAACCTCATGCATCCTGGCCCAACTTCAGCCCCTGAGTGTGTTACAACAGCTGAAATTCAGTAGCTTTCTGAGGTATTTTCCCTTTGTCCTTGTCTTTGACATTTCACTATGTGGGCCAGAGAAGCCTAGGCCAGCTCCTTTGCCCACTGCAGAGGATACCAGGATTCTAACTTGTTCATTAAGTAAATGGTAAAGATCTCTCAGGCTCTTTTATCCAACAGAGTTCCTTTATAGCACCACATATTGTATTGCACTTCACAGTAAAGGTGGTGGTAGCCACAGTAACACCCTTTTCTGAAGTTCTGAATAAAGGTTTTCAAATCATTTTTCAGAAGATGGGTAAGAGGCATTTATATCCTAATACTAGGCTGCTTTTCTTTGATTTACCACATTATCTCTTTGGAGAGTTTGTACTCTGAAAATCTGGAAAAAAAATCAATTTAGAAACCTGCAATGTACCTTCTCTCATGCTTGAGATAGATCACTGTAATAAAACATAGGCTGTGTATCAGCCTTCTTAGCATGTAGAAAACAATCCTAGCATGTTGCCTTCCTGTCTCAAGTTCAATTCTTTTCATAAGAGCCTTT
Organism: Bucco capensis; assembly: GCA_013396975.1. Taxonomy (NCBI): domain Eukaryota; kingdom Metazoa; phylum Chordata; class Aves; order Piciformes; family Bucconidae; genus Bucco; species Bucco capensis. The sequence goes on from VWZO01012349.1 coordinate 158,770, forward strand.
TAACACTATGATAGAGACTCATGTCTCTCAGCATTTTGCAAGTGTGAATTAATTAATGCTGTTAAAATCCTTATGTAGTATATGTCTGTTTATAATTAATAAAAAGAAGGATGAAATGTGCTAAAAAATATGTACCTGCACTGGAAACTGAAAGAAGAGCACAGTAGGATCAAAAGTCTAGCATTCAAATTCACATCCTGCTTCTCCTAGATGAATCTTTTTCTTTCTCAGATGTTTACCAGCACCTGTCATTCACTGGACAGCACTCCAAAGCCAGGTCTGAAAGGCACACATGGTGTGCATGGTACATATGGAATTGTCTATCATGTCACCTTGCAACAGGGATGCCAAAATGGAGAGTATACTCTGGTAACTGCACATTAGTTTAGTGCCGGACAGTTGCAAGTGTGCTGCCTGCTGTGTAGTTCTTGTTAAGCAAAATGAAGAAAGCAGAGTGTGCTAAAGAAAGTCACTGAATGTCAATGTTAAGGAACAGCTTTTTACAGACAATCAAGGATTTCTTCAACTACTGCAGCTGCAGAGAAAATTCACGTGCATTCTTCATCAGTGTGCCAAGTGTACAGCTGTTACCAAGCAAGTCTCCTAATTTACTACTACTTATTCCTGCCTTGCACACTCAGCACACTGTCTTCAGAATAGAGAACAAAATTCAGTTATTTTGATTAAACATGCTTAAAAAGAACTGGTGTAAATGGGGAGCTGTCTGAGCATACTAAAGCTTTGCATCAGTGGAGAGGTAAAAGTGTAAGTTTTCCACAGTGACACTGTGAACTTTGCTGGCCACTGTCAGCTGAATTGGCCAGAGTAAAGCAAACCAGAACAGGCACATGGTTATGAAATGACTTGATGTTTTCTCCTTCAGGTGGATAACCAGCACTGCAAGGACCAAATCCTGGTAGTATTGGAAGCAAAGATTTTGCTGTACTGTTCACTGGAAGCAGTCATTGTCTTCCCAATGATTTAATTCTTCAAAACGATAGCTATGGTGGCCCATTCCTATCATGGCACTGGCCCACACTAGGATGAGCTTGTCTGTGCTTTGCCTCTGCTTCTTTTTTATATAAATTCTGTTTTCAATGATGATACAATTCCTTGATGTTCACCTCTAGTGAGAGACCTGGTTAGGCTGTATTTTAGGCCAGAGCGTCTGTCGGCTATTTGAACCCCATATTCATTCACAGCCTAAACCACAGTCCATCCTCATGCCACAAAACCCAACCCCTTCTTTTATCCTGGAACCCAACTCATCACACATAACCTGACAAGGCTGTATTTCCCATGTCAAAGCAGGAGTATGATAAACATGTTAAAGCATTAAACTGAGAACCGATCTGGCACCAATCCTCAAACTACCAGTATGGTACAGAATAAGACACATAAAGCTCTCCTATACATTAAAGTTATACCAGTATGAAATACAGTGAGGAAGTGTTACATTAAGATCACTCTCAGATGTTCAGGTTTGTTTTTTTTTCTATTTATTATTATCATTATTAGGAAATGACTAGCAAGGTGGCAGAAAAGACCTGCTTAGTCTGAGATACTTGTATCTGCATAGGGAAGTGCTAAGACAACTGCAAGGCTTAAGCATAATTGATATAATATTACAGGAAAATGCTTCCGTGTACACAAGCCCATTGTCTAAATTTTGTTTCCCCTTTTTTTAACTGAAGAATATTCTGCTTAATGTTAGTGAATAGGAAGTGCTCAGACACTGCAGTGTTGGAATGTACTATTATTTCATGAGAGGCTAATCAGAAAATTCCTACATTTGGGAAGATGCAGCTAGACCTTTTTAGATCAATTGCAAGTTCAGTACACATAATATTGCAGTTTAGGAATATTCAATATTCTTGAATCTGATGTTCAAGAGCACAGAAACAGTGTTACATGTTGCACACATTAAGCAACCAAGTATACAGAATGAATTCAAAGCAGCTGTTGAAGAACAGAAATATTAGGGGAGCTATAGGGTGAATTCCTCCAACTATAATTTTTTTTTTTTTGGAAGGGGGAATGCAAAGGAGGAGGGAATGAAAAATTGATACTGCTCTGTGCTCCAGATGAAAGAACAAACATAATTTTATTTTCTTTAATGACTGCACTGGATTCTGAAATTAAACCCAGCGGGTAAAAAGATCCTGTGCAGATTTCTAAAGAGATCATGTAGTCTGTCCATGTGCTAAGGCAGGCACATTTTTTAAGCCCTGCCATGTTCTGTAAAACTGAAAAAAGGGTTATCCCTGTAAGCATTCTGCTTTTCAAAGCCATCTATCTCTCTCCTCCTACCCCCAGTCAGTGGATATTCCAAAATAAATGTCATCCTAACTTAAGATGTCATTTTGTGGTTCCTCCCTCTAACTTTAGAATGAGAATTCCTGTATACTCTGCATTAAATGTAAGTAGAGCTCAACAGACAGACAGCACTATTTTTCTTTTTTTTTTTAAACTCTCAGCAGAGCCAGACCAAAAAAAAAAAAAAAAAAGAAGAAGAAAAACCCTCAGCCATATAAATAACTGAATATAATCCCCAGTACAGATTTGAAACCAACTGAACTGAGAACAGGTAACCTTCACTCTGAACTCACTCCAGCTGCAGGTTAATGCAGTTAATTGCAGAGCACCTGGTCTGAGCCTCAGGTATATGAATCATCCCCCAGCACACCTTTCAATCTTTTATTCTTATGTAATGCCCTGGGGCAGCTGACAGTGCCTGCTTCAGCTTTGTTCCTGGTGGGTGTGCCAATATGCTGTCAGAATTCCCTTATTATATGCAAAAGGCAGGTTGTACTTTAAAGCCTATGTATGTATCTCCAAGGCTGTGGTTTGAGGATATGCTGTCTCCAGTAGCAATACTGACTTCAGACATACCTACCTTCTCTCCAAAGGAGCTCTGCTGCCTGTTGCTGCTCCCAGACTACGTGCACATTCCACCAGTTTTGCTAACACAGCTGTTTGTGGAGTCGTGCTGGGAACTGGATCAGGAAATTGTGTCACCTTCAAAATCAACCCTAAGAAATATTTACAGGTTTTTAACACCAAAACAGGGCATAACGTTAAGCTAGTATTGCTTCTGGAATCAGCACATGCTCAGATGGTGGCCTGCAAATGTGCATACATAAAGCAAAATGTATATACATGTGTACTTTTATTTATATATGTTTGTAAGAAAAATATTTTCAGTGTTTGTGTCCACACACACTACTTCAGACATCCATACAATACATCCTTTTAAAACAAAGTCTTCTTTAGTCTGGTAAGTTCTTCTTGAACTCTGCAAGTGGATTGCATAGCCTTTATCCATGGAAAGCCTGTTCTTGGATATATTTATTTATAACATCAACAGTAAAAAGGCAAACTGAATTAACTGCTTACCTAAATACTATAATGTATATGCATATAACATATGCACAGCCATGTGTGTTTTATAAATAAATACCCATATGCACATGTATAAAGCACTAAAATGCCTACAGGGTCTTTTGGTATGAGTGAACTACTTGTAGATACTTGCAAGTTCTTGCTAGTCTGGGATTGATTATGTCCTGCTTAATAAAGTGGTTTACAGCTATAAACTAGTAAATATCATTTTAAAAGGGTGGGACAATGTTTTGAAAATAGTTGGTCACTGCCTTATCTTGCACAGACAAAACTATTGAAAGTACAACCTTACTTATCTTGCCATATATTAACTGAATTCCATTTCTTTACATTGCTTTAATGCAATTGTGTCACATGATATCCTTCAACTATAGGTGGTACATAGATAAAGAACATGAAACTAAGGGGTATAAAGAAGGTTACTGGAGAAAAAGGCTGTGGAGAAAAGGTAAATGAGCTGCACTGAACATGTACTTTATCCACAAAATTAATGATAGCTTGTATAAGAATTGTAGTAAAAGAATGACAGTCTGGAAATTCTAAAACTGCCCTGTCTTTGGCTACCCTGATTTCTTGTTTCTTTGATGTGTGTTAGCACAGCAGATTAGGTTACTACTTAAATTACACACAAATAACAATCAGACATTGTCACAACAATCCTGATGTTGTCATATTTTCCATTATGCCATTCCACTACACTGGTTGGCAAACTACCACTCAAATATCAAAGTACACACACAATGATTATGATTTCAAGCTACTTATTTTCAGTCTGCCTGATACTCAGTTTTTTGCTTCTTGCTTTGTTAAATACCCCATATATCATGAATATGTTGCAAGTGTAAAATACTACATTTCTGATTTCATAACATTTGATGTTTGCTTTGTCCAAGCATAATAAAAGAGCAAACCCAAGGGAAGTTTTTAGCTATATACTGTAAGCCTCAACAAATAGGAGCTTTCTGAGAAACCAGGCTGCTAGCCTTTCAGACAAAAAAAGGCCAAATCTGCTTTCATGGAAATTAACATCGAAACTCCTGTTGACTTACATGGAGTCAGGACTTTATAACTGGGGAGGTCATGTTCAAATGCAACTTTGGAGCCTACAGTAAGACCACACACACCTCAAGGGTGAGTGACAGGTCCAAAAGAGCAGAGCATTCAGCTACCCTTACAGGCTACAGATGAGTCCCATTGTATAGAAACAGTAATTTCTATCTGTGATGCCTGGTTTGGGATAAATACTTATCTTTGATGACTCAACTTGGAATTCAATGAAACGATACTCTGTGTGATTGGAGCAAATATAGTTTTATCATCAGTTTGGTTATTTACTTCCCATTTTGCCTTTCCACGTCAAACCAGTAAAAGAGTATTTCCCTATTTCTACTGGTCCCAGGTATTCCTGCAGAAGTTTTCTTCCAATATGAGAACAAGTGTTTATAAAAATGCTCTGTCAAAGGTAAAGCAGTGAATAGACACATCCCTTCTTGACTCTTGTGATGAATACTTGCTGACATAGGTCATAAACCTTACTCCATCTATTCCAAACCAAAGTCTGCTATTATGTAGTGGAGTTTATCTGTAATAGAGGTAAGAAAAGAGGTGTGCTTGCTCTTGCTTCCATAGTTCAGTTTGATTTTTTTTTTACTATTTAGCTGATATTATAGTGCTAGGTTGTTATTTTTTAAAAAAAAAGGGAAAGAGAAAAAGTGTGGACTTCATTTTGTTTAGCTTCTAATCTCTTGCCAGATGAATTAACTAGAAGCATTTTATACTGACAAAATACAGTCTAAGCTGTAACAGTTCTAAGTCCAGTTTCCCTTGAGAATTAGCTCACTGTATCCAAGGAAAGTCTTGGGTCAGGGTATCTTTTAATCTTCCTTATTAGTGGAGATACTTCTTTGAGCCTGGGATCTCAGTGACTTATGGAGTGGTAGCACAGGAGAAACCCACCCAAGTTTATGGGCTAAGGCAAGTAATCCATCACCACAAACAACAGTGCCATACGGGCAAGATTTAATAAGAAGAATGAATGGAACCAGCTAAGCCTCCAGGGACAGATGAACCTACTTCTCATTTTCTGTTTATTAAAACCATTCATATCAATTTGTCATGTGGAAGCATTTAGTTCATTCAAGCACAAGTGTAATTTAAAAATCCTATTAATAATACTTTAAAATACAGACTGTCAAATTCTTTACACACAGGTGATAAGGAAACCAGAGTGGCAGCTTAAGATATCTACTTCTAATCTCCGTGCAAGATTTACTAAAGAATGGGTCAAACTCACTTTTTCTGTAAGTTCTTTGGAGCTAATGTAGAAGACATAAATTTAGGAAAACACATCCATTCACTGCCCTCCAAAGGCCAGATACGAACTTCTCTGAAGTTGCTAAATTCTTTTTTTATGAGATTTATCTTTCTACTTGCTCTAACTGGCTGTGAAGTGAGTTCCAGAAAATTGTAAGAGTTCCTGGAAAACTCAAGCTATAATTCAGACCCTATATATCTCAGTTTAAGAACATGGCAAATGGCTTTTTGTGAACTTTGGGACTGTAATTGCCAAAGAGCAAGTTGAGAGACAAACCAAAAGTTTTCCTGGTGTGGCTTTGTATTTGCCTTACCCTCTTACATTCATTACCAGAAAGCCAGACACTTAGCTCTAGCATAACATCCATCTTCACCTATGTAATTAGTATCACACCTACAGGCTCTGTTTCTTTTAAATAATCCTTTGATGAATGCTAGAGATATTAAGCACGTTATTAGAAGGAGATGGTGCTTAGAAGAAGCAAAAAAAATACTATGCTTCCTAACTGCTTTGTTCTTTTGAATTATTGCATAGTAGAAAAAGAAAACAAAACCTTTTCTCTCTTCCAAAAGAATATACAAAATGCTGCTGCAGATTTGGTGGAACTGTTTCAGGTTCAAGTAGTTACTAATAATCTAAGGTAGGAAGGAGAGGAAAGGCAACCTCAGACTCTCAAAATATTCAATAAACTCATGGTTCAGGAATAGCTCACTACATGACAGCCTATAAACCTCAAGGCTGAGAATTGAAACAACAACTTTGTATGAAGTGACCAGACCAGACCTCCCTCCTTAATCTAAGAGACTACAGTACCTGGTAAAGTTTTATAGCCCTAACAAGATCTTTAACAAATTAAAGCCACTGGAACTATGACTTTGTTCTTTCTTTTCAAGCTGCCCACCTTCCTATTCCTATCCAGCAATGCTACTGCTCAAGGGATGGTTTTAATTCAGGTCTCAGAATGGTACAAAGCTTGGTAATCATACAATAAACCTCTCAAAGAAGAATTTAGGTTTATTGGAGTTGTTTATTTGTTGCAGAAGCTCCACTATAATAAATGAAGACTTCTGTCATTTTTGTGTCTTTGTTATCATTGACTAAATCTATTAGAATATATTCATAGTTGAGGGAAGACTGGGATCCCTGTGACGGCTCTTATATTTGCATTATTTATGTAGCAACAAGAACTAGATAAGGCAAAGAAATAAGATCCTTGATCATCATTTCCTTTGATCATCTCCCCTTCCCCATCGCTTATGCAGAGCATACCATAGAGGTATTCTGGTTCATAACTGGAGTTTGACATATAAGTTCCATGAATACTACACCAGATTTACTCAACATATGTGGGGCTGCTATTTTTCAGGCTTTACTATAGGATTATCTTTATGACTGTGGCAATACTAGTAGCCCATATGCCTGCAAATAGCTAAGCATACACGCCTGCTGTATGAGCTATTCTGTGTTGCCTTCCCTCTCAGTAAAGAAGTAGTCAACATACAGTGCAATCATGAGAAGGGAATACAAACGATACAAATACTCCTTCACCACAAATCAATCTGAACTGCTCATGTAGAAAAGATCTGGCCCAGCAGCAGTTCAGATTACCCTCAAAGATAGAACAACTCTCAGCACAGAATCCAGGTTCTAACTGCTTTTGCTCTCCCAGATAGGCAGATGTGCCTGTGCAGTACTTCCCATAGTGCTGTGGATGTGCAGTCATTTTATTTCTTTCCTTCCTCTAAGAACCTTCTGTTTTCTGCAGACCTAATTCCCAGCCAAAGAAAGATGCCCATTAGAACACAGACAATGATCTGAGGTAGTCCCTTTGCATACAAATATGAGACAGACACAGCAAGAATTTTCCTTCACTTCCAGTGTAAATTTCAGCTTTAAATCACATCCCATAAGCTGTTTTTCCATTCAGTTCAGGATAGATCTTGGGTTTAGAATGTATGAGGCTGCCAGAAAGTAGCAAATTGGTACCAAGACTGTGCATACTTAAAGTAAAGGGAAAGTATGTTCACACACATAATAGGATGTAAAGCATATCAGTGAGCAGAAAGAAAATGCTAGGAAAATCTTTTCCTATTACATGCATGGAGATTTGGGTTTAGTTCTAGACAGTCTGCATTTTGAATTCATCATCAGGTTTGGCATATGTCCTTCTGCTTACACAGGAGCCTAAGAATCAAACACAAATCTTAAGGATGTTGCACTTGTTAGGGAGCTTTCATGGTACAGGTGTAAAATCTCTAATAAACATTAGGCATAACTCAAACAGAGAAAATCACCCCCAAGATTGACAAGGTGCTAACCACAAGGCCACAAAGTACAAAGAAGCAGCTTCTGACATCAAGATGCATGGCATTCTTAACTGACACCCAGAAAACTAAAATGAGTCAAAACACATTATCTACCAAAGCTAGGAGCTGCATTTACTGCACTGAATAAAAATCCCCACAGAAGAAAAAGTTTCAGTTGCTGACTGAACTTGGAACTTACATTCCTGAAATATCCTCACAGCAGGTTTAAATCTTATTTAATACTCTTTAGAAGGCTCTTCATGACTTTAGTGATTATTCCCACAAAAGTGAAACAAATATAGAAGTGCTCTAAGTAAGTTGACAATATTGGATAATACAATATTCTGATGTTCTTGAAGATAATAACTGTCATAATCAGTGACTTCTGCTCTGGGTTGTCTGAAATCCTGTTTCTGTATTGTAAGTCTCTAACATCCAAAATAGAGTAGATGATGTGCCTGCAGCAGACTGCATTGTGGAAATGCATATGCTCGTTTATGTTCAAGTTCAAATTACAAGCAGTTAATGAACAATGTGTTAATGCATGACAGTTGCTGATTACAGAATGTAAGAGCTCAGTCTGGTGGTTTATAACCATAGCTTATTAATGTCTATAGGAAATCTATTTGTTGTCCCTCCCTTACAATTTCCAAGCTCTGAAACAGGAGTACTGTACAGCAGATTGCCTTAACAGCTTATAGTGCTTATGGTGTCTTATTACTTGAACTTTCATTAGGAGAACCAGAATTGAATAAAATTATCTTTCCATCCCTATAAAAATGTCAACACAAATAAGACTTCAAAAAACATTAAACACACCTCCAGTTTCAAAATAATGTTTTTTCTTTTCAAGTAACTTACCAAATCATTTAATTTAATTGCAATAGATGCATTTTCATTTCATGATTCTACTGCACTTCATTACACTAGTCTAAAGGAAGAGAGGAGAGAGAATACCTAGAAGTTAACTGTTGAATAACAGTGCCAGTGAGAAATATGGAAATAATGTTATCTGCAAATAGCAAGATTATTACATTTGCACCATTACTTGTTTATATACAGCAGAAAAATCACATCAATCCTGTGATGCCTTCCTCACTTGAATAACCTCAAGGCTTTACTAGAGGTACATGCATGGGCTATAAAATCATAACTTTCCAAGGTAAAGCAGCATGCCAGAAGTTTAGACTTAGTTCCTAGCAAATGCTGTGCAGGGTCCAAGATATGCTGAGCTTCCACTGAGTAGGTGGTAGTGCAGAGGACCATGGTCTATATCCAAACAGAAGACTGCTACAGTTCAGATCCTCATATTAAGATCTTGCCACCATTAAACTAAACTCAAATGCCGTGATAGCAGCATAAAGTTTTATAACACTTAAAAAAAGTATTAATTTTCTTTAAAACTCCCAACACCAACTTTGGTAAGGTAAAAGCTGGAGGGATGAAGCAGTGTGCCAGTAAAGTTTGTTTTCTTCTGCCAAGAAAACTGCTGTTTTGAAGGCAGATTCAATTAAAGGCAATGGATGTTACCTTGAGGACCTACTTTGTTTACATTTCAAAGGCCTAGTACTCTTGTTAGACTGATACTGTTTCATGCAGCTGCTTAATGAAAAGCATTTGTTTGGTAGTATACCTCAACAGCAAATTAGTTCTCCCAAGACAGTTTGAGTATGTGAGAAAGACTCTGTGACTGCCCAGTGTCTGTGGTGTTGTTAATGACCCTCACATCAGCTCTTTCAAATGCTGTTCTCAAGGAAAACAGAAAAATTATTTGGATCTATGACAAATTTAGAAGGTTTATCAGCCCAAGTGGATTTAGTTAACTTATTCCCCCCCTAAATTGCTGAACTCAGCTTGGAATAAATTACAATAGTGAACATTTGAAAAGATTTTCTTACCACTGACTTTAATCAATGTCCCTTTCGGACCCTGAGAGTGTTTGATTATAGCAAGCAGCTACAGGTTTTTGGAAGGGTTCTTACTATACCAAGAAATGGAAGTGATGAAGTGGCAAGGAACATGACTGTATTTAGACATTTCCTGCCTCTTGCTTCTCTTGTATTGTCATCAAAAAAAGGGGTACTCCCTGCCCCTACTGAATATTTCCACTACTGATGGCTTAGGAATGAAAGTAGAAGTCTACGTGCAAGATACATTCAAAGAATCTTTGTGATAAGATCCAGAGAAAGCTTCAAGAACTCAGCTTATTTTGAGGAGCAAACTCTGCTTTAATGTAAAATAGCTATAAAAATGATTATTTATATGGAAGCTAGTGAGGAAGCATTTTAATTCCCATCACTTCAGTGATTAGTTCATGCTAGAAAATAATTATAATTTATGTGGTGAGAGAGTTATGCGGTGAATATTGGAGTATATGTCAACCAAAAACCCTTCAGCTAAATGAGTACTAAAATCTAAAAGCCATGTTATCTTTTCTGTTACTCCTGGTATGCTATAGCAGTCAAGTTTGGAGTGCTCCCTGACTGAAGCATGGAAGATTTCTCTCAAGAATACACTTGGAAGAAAACACCTTAATTAATATTTATTTAGATTCCCACCTCAATATCACTTCAGTATTATTTATCAGATATGGAAACTGAGCACATGTGGGTCACTTGCCAACTTTACATTCAGTCACTGGGCCTGCTAAACAAGGTAGTTTTCACTTTGCCAAAGAAAGCTCAGAACACTGTATTCTCAACCAGAAGAGCTTGACTGACAAGTGGCTCATATTAGGAATTCCTTGTGTTCAATCAGCTACCCTTGATGTGAGATAAAGAGAGTTGATGAAAACAGACAGAACCCAGTTTCAGTCTTCTCTTGGGAAGAGTGAAGACCTTTTTTACATAGGGACAAATTCATTCCTGGCATAAGGCTTTTTACTTCAGTGGAATTATACTGAGGATGAAAACAGGTCATCTTGTTTTGTACTACATGCTTCACATCAATGATGAAATAAACTGGGTCTCAAAGGAGAGGTGATACAAAGTCAGCACTCATGCTTTGTTGTGATTTCTTTTAAAGTATAAAACCTTCTAACACTTAGTTTTTAAAATATATTAGTTTGATTTATCATTGACTTATGCAACACTTGGTGCAATGACAACTACAAGCTTTTCATGCAAATAAAACACTGCTTTCTGAAATCATCCAGACTCAGAAAAGCATATGGATCACAGCCCTCACAAAGAAAGCAGAAATCACCTGCCTTAAGTATCCAAGAAGAAAAAAAAAAGAAAAACCAAACAACAAAGGCTTTCTAATTACTTTGGATATCTCCATTACTGAATGCTTGATTTGTGATGCTTTAATAAATCCTGATTATCGAATACATGCTGAGTACTTCTTTACAGAGAATTAGCCACATGATGCTAGGCATCTAAAGACAGTTTATGGGAAGATTCACGGAGAGCAAGCATAGCTGAATATTTATTTTATGCTTCTATCCTGGTCTGAACTACAGTTTTTGTAACCTGACCATGTCTTTTATACTACTCTGAAAATATTTATAGTACTCTATAGTAATGGCAGAAACTGCTGCAGTCACACTGTTATACAGAGTCAGCTATATTGCTTTGATCATCCTGTTATTTGTTATTTTACAATGGTTTTAAATGGCTGAGAACTGTACAAAGATGACTCAATTGTATCATTAACCACGAACAGCAACTCCATGTTAACAATCTGTAACTACCCCTGAACAATGTAAACAGGAAGCCTGGTGCTGGAAACTCATTTTGAGGATTTCCACTGTTCTTGTAGATAATGTTTCAATGATTCTATGTCACAAATTAAAAAAACGTTCTTCACAAAGTGCCAAGTAGAAGTTTTAACTGTTGCTGGACCAAAAGAATAGATATTTTCAGCAGTTCTTAAGGAGATTTTATGCCACTATCTTCAACTATATGAAAGGTGTCACAGCATTTTAATGTAGTTATGTCATAAAAAGGGATATCTATTTTTTCAATGTACTGTCAAAGTATTGCATTTAGTTGCTTGGAAATGGTTCTCCAGATACATATAAACATTGTTATTTTAGGATATCTTTCTTTTTTATGTTTAGCAAAATTTCCAGACTGTTGGTGCCTCAGAAGACAGCAGTCCCAAAAGGAACCAGTATCTACATCAAACCAATAGAAGGACTTTCACCAGTGCTCCAGCTCTCAGAGGCAATTCCTTACTGGGGAAAGGAAGTCTCCCACTCCTCTAGCAGATCACAGACTGCTAGGGTTACTGTTGCTGAAGGCTTTTTCACAGGTATAGCTTCTGGTATCAGAAAGCAACAGTCAGCCTAGCCCTTATTTGACAAGTTCACTGATCCCTGTCTGTTCAATTTCTGCAGACCCATAATCTCTCCAAATCTGCCTGATTCCAGCTGCAAAAGTCTTTCCTTAAACCTAACTGATCCCTCAAGGTTCCCACCTGATTTATTATTGGGGATCACCTAAATCTCCACAGATCCCTCAGACTTCTACTGACCTTCTCCAGTTTCCTTGCCTGACCCCTCCCAGATCTCTTTTCTATCTGTCCCCTACAATGTAATTTGCCAGTGCCACAAAACAGACTTGCATTTATTTGGCTGAGAGGCCTCTAGTCAGTTAGGTACATTCAGATCCATTTCCAAACACTGCTGTCAGAGGTTCTGTAATCACAGTGAGACATCTGTTTAAGGGCCTTGGTATGTCTATTGACTTAACTGACTTCGAATAAGAGGCTTAGTGACCTAAACCAAGAGAACCAATTTTCTACTGTATGTTCCAGCCAGTTTGATACAATCTATAGAGCAGAACAAATAGTGTCAATAAGTATATTGATTTTACTGAGAAGCAACCTCTATATAAACAACAGAACAAATCAAATGAAAACACAGTATCTGAACAAATGTTTTCAGCACTAGAAAGTGTAAGGTGAGCAAATTGCTGCCCTAAGGACAAGGTGAAAAACACTAGCCCCCTTTCCAAAGCAAACAAATGGTAGTGAAATGTAATTTGATGCTCATTTCCACCAAGGGAAAATATTTTGTCAGCCACCTTTTTTTTTTGGAGGTTGCCTTAACATTGTTTTCTTGTAACATGATACTAACAAGTGCTTTAAGTAACTATCCTAATGACTCTCCGGGGAGGGCAGTTGATCACCAAGAGTACTAACAAGGCTGAATGATGCTGTACACTTCAGTGCTAGCCTTGCTCAAAGAAATTAGTACACACTGAGTTAAACACATGTTACTGCTCTTTGGCTACAACACCCATTTTCCTGGATCAGATGTGCTATTTTTCAAAAGCATCCATTTCAAAACCAGCAAAGTGTTCAGTCTTTAAGAACACTGTGGAAGCTACAGGTTTGCAGTGACTGAAGATATTTCTCTCCAGATACCTCACATTTTAAAGCACCAGAAATAAAAGAACTTTTAAAAAAGCTGGACATAATTGATTTCTTGAAAATTACATACAAGTCAATAATATAAGTAGAATCCAGACATTTGAAAATCTAGTACTTTGTACCATCCAGGTTAGTAGTGACCAATTGAGACAGGCTGCAAATTTGTGTGTTGAGGATTGATTATGATATGGATTTATTTTTAAGTGGGCTAACAAACAAAGCAAAGCACCACCAAAGTTATGGGGGTTTTTATGCTTTGATGAAGAAACTATTTCACTTTGATTTCAGACTTCTTTTATAGCTTTTGAATGACAGGCAGCTCTTTACATTATTAATAAATGTTTTGAATTTAAAGTCTTTAAACTATAAAGTTTTTGGGAGGAGCTTTGAAAAACCTAGAAATAAAGCAACTCATTGTAACACTTAAAAGATAAGGCTTTTTTTCCTCACTGAACTTCGCTTTAATATATCAGAGTCATGATTTTAATCACAAATTCTATCTAATGTTGAAGTAAATGCCAAGAATGATGACTGGAGGAGCTCTCTCTTTATAAATCTCCCATCAAATCAAATGGGAAGGTGAAATTCACAAGTGTGTACCAGGAGGGATCTCTTCATCATCGCAGAACAAAATTTAGTCCTGTACAGAGACAGTAAATCCACAGCTTGTACATTAAGCCATGGAGAGGAATAGTAAACTTCAGCCTAAAGATCTCCTACTCTGATTCTATGGCTGAGAGCAGCCTATTTTCACCCTGTGATTAGGGAGGAATTCCAATATTCCAAGCTAAAATTAACCTTTGAAAAAAGCTACTTAAGATCCTGGTCCAGTGTCCAGCACCAGCAGAAAAGCTTTTCTTGAACTGCACAGAAGCAAATTACTGTACAAGGACTGAGTGATGATGAATCTAGCTGTAGGGAATTCCTCTAGATCTGCTGCTATTTTCTTTTATTGATCTGAATTCCTTTACTCATTAAGTAGACAGGCTTAGTGCAGGGAACAGTTTTCTTTTCCCCCTAGGTCACAAAGCAGCAATACATCTGCTTCTGCTGCAGCTTCTAAACACAGCACAAAACCCAGGCAGCAGCACTGGTTCAGAATTAAGGTCCATTTAGCCCAGTATCCTATTCAGCTCTGTGTAAGTGACTCTCCCCAGGCACAGCCAGCAGCATATGCAGACAGAGACTGATCTGCAAGCAGAGCAGATCAGATTAAGCAAATAAAGCAGAATTCTGTGGTACAGAGATAAAGAACATCACATTATTAATGAAGCAACACAGTAGAAATGTCTGTAGGAGAGTATGGAAGCTGGGAAGGTTAGCCAGCTAACTAACCAGCTGAGGGCTGGAGAAAGGGATACTAGGTGGCAGCTCAACAATGTAAAATGAGAGAAAGGAGGAGAGAGAAAAAATTAAAGCCAGGGGCAGGAAGTGGAGTTTTGGAAAAGTCCAGTAAGCAAGTTCAAGGGCTAAGAGTGTTTCAAATAGCTTTGTATAAGCGAATGGAGAGGCAACTCAAGCTGACCTCAAAGCAGTCCCCACTCTTCCTTCCATACTCTTGGCTGTTGCCATCTAATGCCTTACTGTGAAGGAAAGAGAACAGAAGAGGAATAGCCTGCTCCTGTCTCAAGGATGGATAGGGTGTGAGATGGAACCAAAAGTCCTTACTAGTGGTGTTTTTACTCCTGCAGCTGCTAGAAGATGGGGCTGACAACTGCTGCAGAGATTGCCTCCTGATCACTCTCCTCCCTAAACATCATCAACTCCTCTATACACATCTAAAATAAGAGCTGCCCTTTTTTATTTTTTTGTTTACTTTCCCAGCAAAAGTAATACAAAGAAAGAAACAAATGGTGCTTGAGCAGCTGGTCTTTTCTTGCCCAAGGGAGGTAATCTGCTGCTCACCACTTTGTGCTCTGCATATGCCTAAAGACAGACACTGATTCATGGGAGCAGAATACTTGATACAAGGATGCCCACAGATACACATGTAAAATGAATGGAGGTGT
Source organism: Bucco capensis (assembly GCA_013396975.1). NCBI lineage: Eukaryota > Metazoa > Chordata > Aves > Piciformes > Bucconidae > Bucco > Bucco capensis. The sequence continues at coordinate 174,180 of VWZO01012349.1, forward strand.
CTTCAGTGTTGTGAAGAATGAACTCTGGAAGAGGACCCACTTTTCCCAAATACTCCACAGCTAAGGGAGGCATTACACATCACCCTGGCTCATCACCCAATGGATGATCAATTGGGTCTGATACTTCATCAATGAAGTTCACATACATTTGCTGTTTTAAGAAGAGATTTCTACTTGGAAAACCACCACAAGCTGTCATTCTTATTTATGATTTCCTCCTGAAACTTTTCACATATGTGCAGCAAAGTTTGTAAGTCATTAGCATGCCAGTAGAAGTGTGAGTAGCAAGCAAAGGTCACAGCCCATTGCAAAGTCCTTCACAATGAATATCAGTGAAAGTCATCTTTCTCCATTTTACTCAAGCACTACAGAACAGCAACAGCACCTTTCACAGCAGAATCATAGCTCAAATTCAGATAGATACACAGTTGGCATTTGACATACAGGAAGTTTACATTTTGGTAACATAAAACCATGTTTGGTAATAAATATATTGGAAAGCATTTAGTCACGTGTTTTGTTTCATCACAAATTGACAGGAACCAGTGAATTAAAAAGGCCTCTCTACCTTTTTTCACATGATAACTCTCTTAATAGTTGCAGAGTATTTCACCTTTTGTAACATAAGGGGGTTTAAAAGTGCATTTTAACTTAAAAGAGCTTCAGTGTTTATGCAGGGTTTATAGAGATTGATCTGCAGTAATCTATCCAGAGTTCTTTGCCTTGATGAGAGATATTTGAAGTGGTCCTTACTGTATTCTGACGTTTCACCCATTGCATTAAGAGCTACTTCTGAAAAAGCCCACGATGTGCTGGGTAAAACATCAAGAGCAATTAGATTTAGCAAAATTATTCAGAAGAGGCCCAAGATCAAATAAACATTGCTTTTCCACAGCAGAGGGGAACACTCTCTTACTTTTTGCCTAACAACAAGGTACTGACAGCGGTGTTTCAAGCGGGATGGGGCCAGCCTTTGATCTCAACAGGGGGGCTTGTGTTAACCACAACTGCAAGCTGTCTTAAAACCCACAGGTCAAGCAGGTATTTTTAGTTCTATTTTGAAGATGTAGAAACATACTTTCTCTCATTTCAACAGCAATCCTATTTACTTTGGGGCGGGAAGGGAGGGGGAACTGCAGATAGATATATTGTTGAGATAAATCAGAATAAAAGAGACATCCAATATTTATCTATTAAGAAAAAATAGACTATTTCCTGTCTGATAGAATCCTTCCCACCTGTTTTAATGGCTACATCCCTCATAAAAATCAATAAGTAAGAGTTAAAGAACAGCATTCCCCAGCAGCAGTCCTAAATATTCCAGTAGCATTTTGGACAATAGTTGCAGATCGTTTCAGTAGTCATTGAAAGAAAATAATCAGATTAATTCAAAATTTGGAATCCTGCCAGGGTGAGAGCAAGCTATTGTTTAATCCAACACACAAAAATAAAGAAAAAATGTGAATGGATACACGTCAGTTCTTGGAAATACCAGGCTTTCACTGTAGATAAGTATAACTCAGGTTTAGTAAGGCAGCCCCTAATGACCAAGCAAGAATTGATCCCAATGTCCCAAGTAGTGGTTGGCAGCTCCTGTTCTTCCAGTCATACAGTTCAAATAGACATGACACATAGATTATGAAAACACACATATCACTTAAGTGTATTTTATTACGTGATGCAGCAGAGAGCAAGTCAGATTTTCAAAGTCTTCTGATGTGGTCATGTTATAGGTAATAAGAGAGAAGGAAAGTCAGTGGAAAAGAGAGGAAAGGGGTATAGCAGAAGCAGGATTGGAAGAGGTGTCTAAGGCTCAAGTGACAACACAATGAAAAAGAGGTGGCCTGAGGATAGCACAAACAAACAGTCACCACCAGACAGATGAAATTATGCCATGACAGTTAGTCTTTCAGAATATTCAAAGATCCCTGCAGCATGGACTGGCTGGACTATATGCTTGTCTTCCCTCTGTACTTTTACCCCAAAGCCAAATAGCAGTGAGAGACAGAGGCACCACCAGTTTCCTCGGTTTCTCCCTTGCAAAGGTCTGAATGCAAAGGATTCTGGTGAAAGCTATGCTGGAAACAGCCTGCATGTGGTTAGGGCCTCGAGCCTGCAAAACTTGCACAGATGAGATTCCCACCAGTTTGGATGGGAATTTTGTGCATAATCATTTCAGTGTCTGACCACAAAAGCCATAATTGGAATTAAAACACCAACTAAACTGTTAAATATCCAGAACCTCGGCACCAAGATAATGCAGTTTAACTTTAGACTGAATACATAACATTTACATCTGTATATTATCTTATGTGATCCTGGGCATTTTAGTAGATTTTCATTTAGTGCACAGAAAGACTAAATTAAATGTTGCCCTGTATGGTGGTAGCAAGGATATTACAAACACATATTTTAAATCAAAGCAATTTGCCCCCCAACACCCACTCACCCATGAAAATTAGTTTTAAAAGTACAGTGCAAGCCACAACTTTTCCCTCGTATTCATTATAAAAGCTTTCTTTCCCTTAATGTTTGATCTAGCTATAAAAGGCAAAAATGTTTTGTTAGTAAGCCTCAACCTTTGGCAGCCAACAAAGTGACTAAATTTCCTACAAATAATTTCAGTTACTCTTTTGTTTTTCAATGTGCTTGTTTCCCATAATCCCCCTGGGAAGTTATAATGTCCCTGTGCAGATGTTCAGTGTTATAATTGGGCAGCATTCAGCAGGAATGTCATCAGTGACACAACACTTTAGCAATAAAAGAAAATGAAATAGGCATCACAGGGGACTCCCATTTCAAAGCAACCTTCAAGGATCTGAACGGGAAGCATATTTTCCATATTACAAGTTCTCATTTAAATTACAAAAGTACATTGACATTTATTTCCTGAACAGATGAGTTTATCACTAGTTTAGTAATGAGTATCAATGGCAACTGAAATTACAGTTCCTTTCATACTGAGCTTCTTTTGATAAGTGCCTTTACTTGCATTCTCATACAGATTTCTTCTGACTATGATGTCCAACATTTTGCATAAATATAAATTTTCATTTTATTGAAACTAGATGCAGCAGTAACACATTTCTTTGCAGGACAGCATGAACAACCTATTTCAGCCTGCACTCGTGCCAAATGCTACTTTCCAGCCAGTCCAGCTGTACCTGGTCTAGGAGACTAAAGGGAAGCAGCAATAGTGGCTGCTCTGTGCCCATGTTTGCTGTTGGCTATAGAAGCTGACATGCTAGCAAGACTAATCCCAGTGCAGCACCCCAGACTCAGGGAAGCTGTGCTGAAATGTCTTTCTGAGCTTGAACGATTATGTTCAGCTAAGTGGAAACATGCCAGCAGGAATACAGGTAATAGTTGGCTTCTTTTGGCTGTTGTGAGACCACCCACTCAGAAATCCCTGGCTCCCCAAGGACACCTTCTCCATAAGCCATTGTCTCACTAATAACCAGCCACATGAAGACCTAATGTGAGGAGTGCTACACAAGATGGTAAAAGTGATCTCACAAACTAATACTGAGGGAATAGATCCACAATTATATCTGAAAAGTTATGAATCCAAATTCAGTTCTCAGGCAGGTACACATAGCATAAATCTACCCTAAAACCACCTTTATACAGGTAAGAACTGAGAGAAATTCAGGAACAAAGCAAATTTCATCTATATTCCATCAGCTTCATCCAGAAGACAAGTAAAACTGGCTTTTCTACATTCTCTCCTGGAATTTATACAATGGTGATCCCTGCCCAACTCACTAGCAGATTACCCAGAAGTGTATTTAAGTAGTTACCACAGGTATTCTGCAGGGAAGCTTTGAGGCACATCAAGGTAGGTGCTGCAACCAGGGATACTCCTATCACAGCTACCATGATTTGCTGTATTGGCTGAACTGAGACTGTGAAGTCTGTTACCCTAGACAAAGTCTCCATCATGAGAAAAAGGTTCCCATAGAATATTCTCAGGTGACCCAATACACCCCACAATTACTACCACCTCAGTGGTACTTCTCAAGTGCTATAACAATTTTCTCCAGAATTAGAATAATTTGCTTAGAATTTCGGTAAATTCTTCTGGCCCTGTCTATGCTTTGCTCTTCTGGAAGTGGACAACCAAGCAAAATGTTAATGAAAATTACAAATTTATCAGATGAAGCAGTATACATAGCAGGAAGAACTCTTCATCTCCACATTCAAGTCACCAAACTAACCCCTTCATACTGCTGTACTCCTACAGAGTAACAACAGAATACAAAAAAAACTAAACCAAACTCCTATCCTGTCTTTTCCCAGCAGAGTTTTGACCCTTCCATAGGAGACATTCCTGAGATTTTATGAAGTCCAGCAGGAACTTGTCTTTGTTATTGATCTTATGTGGAAGTCATACAAATGCTACTAGCCAAGGATGGTGGTTTGAAAAAGCTCTAAGAGAAATGACGTTACACACACGCTCATGACCTCTAATGACAGGGAAGGAATAAATATAGTAGTGGAGCCACCTCTGCTGCCCTCTTCTGCTCAAGCCACCTTGAGACTTTGTTGCTTTCTTAAGCTCCTGCTGTTCTGACTGTGTCTTTTCCCACCTTCTCCAATCCTTTAATTCAGTTGCATTTTCCTCTGCACTAAAATCAAATACTTGTTCAAGGCTCTGTGTAGGTGAGGGCAAAATTACTTTTCTTACTGCATTTCTTCTTCACCTCCTCAATTTCTCTCCTGAAGATTCCCTTAATCTCAACTCAGTCTCTATGGCTTCTCTCCTGCTAAGTTCTTATGCTGACAATAAGGCCAGAGTTTTGCCATCTCCCATTCCTTTTTCCTGTACAAAAACAATCTACAGCCTCTGTAGTGATCTCCATATCCAGTGACCATTCTCCCTCCTTTTAAGTGCTGGCACAGTTGTCATAAACTATGTCTTCAGTGATGCAAGCCTGTTCCAGCACAAACAACTGTGTGCTTCTGATTACTCCATTTGGGACTAGAAACCACTAATTCAGCCATATTAGGGAGTGAAATTTGTGTGACAGCAGGTCAGAGCTGCTTGCTGAGGAGGAAATTATTCCATATGGAATCAAAATAAATCATACAAATCCAGAATGCTGACAGATAAGGAAAGGAAAAGAAAAAAGGAAAATGGCAGTGAGAAAAGGTGAAAAATGATAAATAGGAGAAATGGATCAATTTTGTATGGAGGCTCTGATAATGAGCAGATCCTACATCCATTACCTAGTGCTAACTAAAAGAGCTGACCTTGACACTGAAAACCTTCACATTTTGAAATAAAAAGTGATGGAAATCAGGAAATAGGACAACATTTTCAGGAAAGAAGTTATAAAACTGTTTTTCCCAGGTAACACTTAATGTGTGAAATACTGAGATACTACTCTGAATTTAACAGTGGAATTTCCAAGATCAGTGAACCCCTTTTTTGCAATGAATCACATCTCAGTTTGTTCATGTACTCCAGTATCTCAACAGGAACACAGCAGCTAGAAAAAAGGAATTCAAGATCCTACCCCATTGATCCTCCTGCCATAATCCACAAACTCAGGTTCTGCATTTAGATCCTTTAAAATAAACTATCAAGGGTAGGGGAAGATGTTGAAAACAGCTTCAGAAAGTTACCTTAAATCCTCTAACACACTACAATGTATGTACATCTGTGCTGGCTCTAGCAGATGTTGAAAAGCTTGCTTTTTTATTTTTTTTTTAAGTGAAAAAAAGGACAACCAGGCCTCTAACAGACCCTCTTTGATCTCACCTGGGAGGAAAGTTATAATCTGTCCCTGAGAATCTCTACAGTTCAGGCTTAAAAGACAAAAGAGAGGAGAATGTGAAAAGAACAGGAAGCAGCACATAAAATAAAGCAAATGGGCTTTGAAAGGCAGCCTGGCTCCCAGGAATGGCACTGGCTCTAGTTATGTCCTCCAAAGGTTGTGGGTTTTTTTTTTAAAAGCTGTTTCAGAGATGTGCCAAACCACTTACTTTTGATTTGGGTGGCAGCAAATGGGACATGACAAGTAGAGCAGAGCATAGTTGTTGCACTGCCCACAGCAATGAAAGTACCACTTAGAGGATAGCAAGAAAAGGAAAGGTGATAACCCCTGAAATTGCCCATCCACAAGAGAGGGTTTAAAGAAAACAATGCCTCAAAGGCTGGATTTTAGAAAATAAAGCTAAAGTCTATTGGAACACACATAATACAAAAATTAGTGTAGCTTTAACTGTATATTTTCTATTCCTGCAAACACAATAAAAATTTGTACCTTGGGATTGTGATTGATAGTCCTTAAATTACAGCCAAAGGAAAAGTGTAAGAAGTCACAAGGTACTGAAAATTTGTGATAAAAAATTAACAGCAGCTGCACACCTCAGAATCTGTCCATTAATGTCATAAAATTAAATTCTCTCCTCTCTAGCTTGTACAATTAAACCTATCCTTACAAGTCTCTTAGGTAAGCAGGTAGTCCTTTTGCAGTTGAAATATATTAGCAATCATTTCTGTGTCTATTATCAGTGTACAGAACCAAATCCTTAACTGGTGCAAACTATCTCAGCTCTACTGACTGCAAAGCTGAAGCAACCTACTCTCATTGAAGATCCAACTCAAGTACTAGAAACAGCTTTTATCTGATTCACAGAGACCTAATAAGATGCATGTGGTATCCAAGGCAAAATTACTTCATCATATTAAATATTTCTTATTATGCTTTATAATAGTATAGACAATTCAGAGGAAAGGACAGTGGTATTTACATGAGACTATGGCCTGTGTACTGGGGCACAAGTTACAGCAATAATTAAATATTATAGTTTTATACTCCAAATCAGATAATGCCAGTCCTGTGTGTTCTCAGCAGCCTTCATTGCTGATATGGTACTGAGGTATCTCATATATTGTTCCATCCCAGGGCTCACAAGGCTGAACATTTGCTTTTTCTTCACTGCTAATAGTTGTTCCTACTTAATTCATGGTAACAAGGAAGGAACTCAAGTTATCTTTTTTGAAGCCTTTATAGTTCTGCTTCATTAATGAATAGATGGCTATGGTACAGCAGTAAATCAGTCCACCTTTCAAAAAAAGAGCAACCTGAATAAGAGTGATTCCACTCCAGCAATTCTACCTCCTCCCCACCATCACACACCCTTTTTAATTGCACATTTTCTAAAATAGTCTGAGATCTGGATCAGTAAATGGTGTTTTGGTGCCAGCATAGAAAACATTAATATGTCAAAACATCCTGCACAAACTTGCATATCTCTGTGTATCACAAACGCGATATTTATATGCTTGGTTTTAAGCAAATATATTTCCAAAGACAATTTTTGATAGCAGAACAAGCAGCTGAAGTTTTTACTACACAATATTTTCATCTTTCTTTTCTTATTTTTGGGTGGGGTTTTTTTTGTTGGGTTTTTGACTCTTTATTAACAAGGCAAATCCTGTTTTCCTCGTTTACCCTGAGGGATTTCTGCTACTACCATTATTTTCATAATTTTAATTGTAGTGCAAATATATGAAAAAGTCTTTCTAAAATAATAACTATATTACAATATCACAGTGGCCCATTGCATATTCAGGACCTGCTGTATTACTATCTTCTTATGCACTGCTAGAATATACAGTAAGTCTCACTCCAGAGGAGTCTGCAATCTAAATAAAGTTTACTGTCCATATTCAGAGAACAGAGTGGTTGTGATACTCCAGGTAATGGGGATATCAATACAATACTGCTTCCAGGCCCCAGTAAATTCTCCAGAGAGCAGCTTCTGTGTTGTACACAGCCCTCCAGTATGGTTGTTTCCAGGAAAGTTTACAAGCTTGGGCATAGTGCCATGCAAATTCACAAAGCCAGCTCAGGTGTATCTGCAAGATGCTTCCCAAGGCTTTTGGTTCCAGATGCATGGCACAGGCATACCTAAACTGTCTTAACATCTGAGTAGGAATATTAGCTTGGGCCTAGCCTCACGTGAATGGAGCTGAAAGCAGAGTGAGTGCATCTGCATATCACACACAATCTGAGCTAAGTCTTTTTAGGGTAGAATCTGGTCAGAGCTGATTTGAGCAGCTCAGTACCTGTGATTCCACTCACCTGTAAGCTGGACAATCAAGCTGCAGATATAGAACTGAAAGCAGAGGCTATGGATGAATGGCATCAGGTACAACAGTTTGCCAAGATCTACAGAGCTTGCTTGTGGAAATTTCTGCTACTTTTTCAATTCACAATCTGGATACTCAAACTTATGACTAGCTTTTCTCTTACTAAAAAAACCCAAACCCAATCTTCCTTGTGGCTACATTGAAAATGCAAGAAGTGACGAAGTCATTAACTGAAGAAAGATGTATCTGATATATCAGCATACACTGTTGTTTTCTCACTACAGGGAAAAATCTCTGTCATAAAAATATAAATCTTACAGTTCTATATAGTGAAACAGAAGGCAAATGAAACTAATAATGCATAGAATTGCTATATGTATGAACATTAAATAAACACTGTCTTGTTAGCCAAAATCTTGTTCCAGTTTGTAGGATGTCAACATACACATCAGTAATACCTCTGAAATTGTCAGACTGCAGACAGGAAATCTAATTTGCATGAGGATAGTAAACATTGAAATAATATTGATTTCCACATTTATATTTTAATTTTGATTTACTGGATATCAAGTGTCAATTTAAAGTGAATGTCAAAGAACATAAATCTTCAAACCCTTGAAAGGAATCCCCCAGAGCAGTAAAACAGATCAGGTTTCCTATTCCAAGAGATTCTAGTTATAGAACTTTGATGGTAAAATAAAACTGTTTAATCTGTGGCATAATCCTGAGGATAGCATGCTAAAACTTGAAGGACACTAGCATGCAGATGTTCTGAGAGACATGTTTTTAACCCCTGGGCTACCTCGCTTGCCAAGAAAATTTAGTCTTTTAACAAGTACATTCATGAACAGTCTGCTGCTAATAGTGTCTATGGGGCAGCAATGTTTCCTGCTGACAAGGGACTGATCCTGAAGCATCTGGTGGTTAGATACGGTGGAGAATAGACTATTTCAAATTTAACAGGAGTTTTTGCAAAGATTGGAGCCTGGTTTGTGGATGTTTTCTTAAAAACCTTTATTGCAAAAACTCCTGTCTCTCATATATTCTATAAGAAAGGTAAGAAAACAATTTCAGATTTGTGCACCTGATGGGGGTAATCAGCTCAAAACCAAGAGATGACACTTGCAAGTAAAATGAAGCACACATACCAAGCTTTATAGACATGAAGCCTATTAATGAAATACATTTAATTTACAAAAAACTCATTGAGAATATGGAAACAAAAACTTTGAAAGATAGCAAGGGGACTGAATTTTGGTCTCCTGCATTAGAATATGTGCAGTGCTGCAGACTTCACAAAAGTATTTAATGTGAAAATCTAACATTCAAGATTTCACCATTTGCTAGTGGGGTGTTTTACACTGTCCATTAGTGATTTTTATTTAAATGGCACGTTTGTGGTTATTCCATCTAGCATACAGACTGATAAGGAGGTGGACTTTCTATGGATTTACTAAGGCAAACCTTACAACGCTTACATATCACAGCTACAACAATGAAATCTGTCAGAAAGCCAAGGGCTGGAGATACTCAAATTCCTCTGTAATTAGCACATTGGTAAAATCCAAATGCCAAACCCTAGCAACCTCAAGGAGCGTGCAAAGAAGCTAAGTAACATAGCAAAGAAGTGACATCTACATGACCCTGGCTTTTTTACACAGTATCAGGCAGCTGGAAGACTGCTGCTCCTGGAGGAGGAAGAATGGGGGAAGGGGAGCAAGAGTAAATCAAGTTATTGCTTCTAAAATTTAGTACTTTTATAACTGAGACTTTAGCCTGGAGTAATTTTCTAGAATCTTTTTTGTTACAGGAACTCGGAAGTAAAACAGGAAGCACTTTTATCTTAAATTGTTTTGATTAGTCATTATGAAGATACTGAATCAGGATTGTACAGAACTGAAGATCTATTACGATCTGAAATTGCCTGAAATTGGAGTTTTAGTTCTTGGTATTTAAAAAAATGCTCTACTTAAACTGGTTGCAACTTTGCAGTAATCCTTGGAAATTCCTGTTGGTATAGAACTACATCATTTAAAAAAAGAATGCATAAACTGGTATTCTGAACCTGATAGTGCTGATCCAAGTTTAGGTCTCACATAACTTGTGTGTTCATCACATTATTAAATGTTGCAGATGCACAAAATTCCCATTAGTTTGCTAAGCAGCAAAAGTTCACTTCATGTATGCCTCTATTCTTCAAACTCATGTCAATCAATTGGAGTCAGCCAAGGAATATCAGTTCCAGTTGGAGATTCATGTATGGAAAGTTACACTGAAGATGAATGAAGAGTATGCTTCTCTGTGAGCACGAGTTCCCCCAAACTCAGCCCATCTCAAGACAAGGCCTATATACCTTCATACAAAATCCTATCTTAGAATTATGGACTTTAGGTCTACCTACAATGTTGGGACAGAGTAAGTCGATAGGAGAGGTTAAAACAACAACAAAAACCAAACCCAAAGCCTCACCTTTGTTTTTTTTTAGTTCACAGTCATGTTCACCTCATTGTCAATGGCCAGTGCAGGTCAGCCAGCATTTGTGTGTTAGGTGTTGTAATCTGTCACTAACACAGACCAGCAGGAAAAATGCTGTGTCCTAAGAGCAGCAGAAAAGCAGGGAGGGAACTGTGACTCAGAGGGATGTGCTTGAATCATGAGGCCTTCTGAGGGAGGGGGATACAGTTTGTGCAATTCTTGCCCAGGGCTGTGCTTTGAGCACTGTCTAGCCTTACAGATCACAAAGGAATGGAAATAGCAATATATTTGCTTCCAGCAAATATCACAAATGAGCATCTCATGACAGCTCAAGACAGTAAACATTTATTACATGTTATGCAATTTATATAGCATAAAGAATTATATCCCTGTTAGCTAATCAGACTGTTATTGTTATTTAAATAAATGGCTTACTTAAAGAAATAAGGAAAGCATGATTTGGTGGTTGTGTTAACTTTTCCTTCATGTCTTTCATTCTCCAAGTCATGCACCCTTCTTTTGACCACAACAAAGATTGAAGCAACAGGGTTTGTGACACTAAAGAGTCCCAAAAAATCTTTGGTAATGTTATTCTTATAATATTTTGTATTTTTAAGTCAGTTAATGAAAAAATCTTCATGGTCAACATCTGGTATGTAGAAACGACTGAAACTCAAATTAACTCTTTGTGATAGCAGTGCTTTTCCCAGGACAACATTCTCATTCCTAAAGACACTTCTATGAATCAATACAAGAAGCATAACTTTCTCTACATAAACTGCCAAAGCAGATATAATTGTGAATAGTTAGTAATTACGCACTATGCCTCAGCTCCTTAATTGAAGGTGAAGTTACTTTATAGACCAGTGCAAAGTCTGATGTAATATTAAGCCTCTACCAAAAGCCTGTAGCTCACTATATTTGCATACACCAGGTTATCAAGCCAGTTGAAACACTTCTAATCATTTTTTTTCTGTAACATTATGCACAGGTTCATGCATTTTACTGGCAGCCCACTATTAGCCATCATTAGAGCAGAGCTTTTGCACGCTCTACATTGTGTGTTATGTCATGGTATGAAACACCACTGCTTCCTCTCAGAAGCATGGTATTCACACAGAATGAGTCAGAATTCCAGGCAGGACACTCAGCTGTCATGCCAGCACAAATCAGAGAAAAACTTGGAAATTAAACAACTCCATCCCTGTTTTATTTTCCCAGCTATAAAGTGGGGTTAATTATCATCTCCTTATCAGGTGTGATTTGCAGTGTAATTGATACTTATCACATCCCTTGATATTCCCAGATAAAAGGTGCTAAGTAGTCTTTACATGTTTTAAAGAACAATATATATTAAATAGAGAACAAAGGAAGCCAAAAGCCAAAGGTAAATTACAATGTTTTAAAAGATACTTTTTGCAGTATTTTCTCCAGACAACCAAGTAAAGCTGTCATATTATACCATTATGTATTATTAGTAAGACAGAATCTGATCCAAAATAGCAAAGTACTCCAGCAGAAAATACCTTTATAAGCAGCTGATGATGAGAGGGAAACAAGAATCCTTATTACCACTGACTTGCTATGAGCTTTGAAACAGACTGCTTTATTCCTCTGTTTCTACCACACTCCCTTTTGTCTCTGTTTAGACTGTAACTGTCCTGACATAGGAACCACCACAGCTTTAACTGCACTCAATAAGCAGCCTCTCTAATAATTCCTGAATACGTCTTACTGAGGCTATTACTTTCTAGCTAATAGCGTGTTTATTCTGTGAAGATTATTCCTAGCAGAGCACAACCTGCCTCTTACCACCTTCTTTACTCTAAAGAGCAGACAAACATTTGGAGGTACAGAGGCAGAAATAGATGAAGACATATGCCCAAGATTGCTTACCAAGTCAGAGACTGAATCAGGAATAGAAATCCTGGTTCATGACACCCACTGGAAGTTCTACCTGCTGGACCACATCACCACTCTAAAGATAGCAATACTTGCCTCTTCTACAATTGCAGCCAATCAAGCAAATTGAACATCTTAGCTTACCTTCTGCTTTTATATTCTTGTTCTAGGAGATTTAAAAGCATGGACTACTTACACTGCACATATCCTTATGACATGTCATATTAGAGAGAATAATAAATTTAAGAAGGATGATGTACTTAAACAGAATTAAAAAAAAATCAACAAAGTAGCAAAGCTGAGGTCAAGGATATAGTTATCCTGATTCCCTCCACTATTTTTTTTTTTTGGTCTTGTCTCTTGCCCTTCCACAACTGAGCTTTATTTGTCTCTGTAAAGCATTAAGGAATGCTCAGTAAATCAAACAGGTGTGAAGCGGGTGCAATAAGCCTAACCCTTGCTTTCCACATACAGAGATTTTGTACAAAGGAACTGTGTCTGAAAAGAAAATGTGGGGTTTTAAAATTAGATTTATTTTATATATTGAAGGTAAAAAAAAAAGTTAAAGGATGTAAAGTGCTTTCTACTTAGTCTAGATGTCACCGTAAGATTCCTCTGAATTAGAGGATTTCTTGAGGAATATAGATACTGCTGTATGTGTGAAGAAAAGCTAAACATGTTTCTATACACAATATCTACACTATTCAAAAGGCAGCTTCTGATTCCAATCAAAGTAACCTAGGCCTAACATAAATGGATAGTATATAACAAATGGAGAAATCAAAAGGCGACAGAGATTCTTGCTCCTTCCCCTGGTTCTGTGCAGCTTACTGCAGGCATTGTTACACCTTAATGCCATTCAGCAGCTAGAAGTAAGTGATCTTCCTTTCCTGCAGCCTCAGTTTGCACTGTACTTCTGTAGTTCCTTCTCCATCTCTCACATACTATTGCAGTGCATTTTTTTTTTCAAGTATTTGATTTTTCTTTTGGTTGATCTCTTATAAAATTAAATGGTGGAATTGTACTTTAAAATGTATTCCAAGGTGTCTAATCAGTACTGGCTCCTAATCCCTAACTGAGGACCCTAGGAGCTGATAATATTAATACCAATACTGTAAATTGACAGCAATGATTGAGCCAGTGCCATGGAGGTTGGATTTAATCCATGAGCATTCTGAACTATGATCTTATTAGTGGTAACTAGATACAGCTCAATGACTTCAACACAGCTTTGCTAATCATAACCATAATTGAGGTTCTGATACATTGTCCTACTAAATCTGGAATGATTGCCATTCTAATTTCCAGTTTTCAGAGTTTTCTGGGTTTCTAAAGATTATAATTTAAATGGAAACTTTTCTTTCTAAGGGTGAGTAGGGTGACTGCTCCCTGTTTGATATAATAGGATATAATTCCTACATATAGGAAATACATCACTTCTGTTTTATAGGAAAAGAATACTTGTTTGTACCTGGCTAAAACTGTTACTACATATTACTAGTACTCAGTGAAGCAGTTTCTGGATGAATATGGGAGAAGACACAGGATATTCTTATTATAGATGGTTTCATATGCACCACCACAGTAAGTGCAGCTCTCCTCCTTGTGTTTATATTGCATGCCCTTCTTTTATTATAACACCAGCACAGTGTTCATTTTTCTGGATTGCCTGCACACCCTTTTCACTAGAGGTTACTGGCAGCACAAACTCCTGTTGGTTCAAAATTGTGGGTGTGCTGCCTGGTTAGCCTAGAAGGCTTCCTGTTTGACAGGCAGGGCAAACAAGGAAACTGTTGGTACTGTTAATGTGAATGATAGTATTAACATATAAACAAACATTAAAATACGTAATAGGCAAGATAACATATAAATGGATACTTCTAAATATGCACTCATGTAACTTTGCTTTCTTACAGGTAAGTTTTTGTTGACTTGTTCACAATTCTGCCCAAATTGTAATCACCACAAACCAGCACTGAACACAAAGCTTGCAGGGAGTAATATCTTTTATGAGATCTGCTGACTATGTATGGGCTCATGGTCCTTTCATCAGTGTTTACAACAAAGTAGCTAAACCAGGGTTAACCTAATTATGTTAATCAGCTAGACAAGTTAAAAGAAAAAAGTAAGTTAGTTTTTGCTTTGTAGAGCAAAGAAATTGTTAGCAAAGAAAGAAGTGGCAGTTCCTGAAAGAAACTTTAAAAGTCTGTCTAATAAAGTCAAACCACATGAAGTTCCTGGGCTCCTGTGAATGCCTGCTGACATTTCCACTGATTAATTCATTTTGCCATACCATATCTCTGTCAAAGGTTACCAAACAACAACATCAAATAAAAAACAACAATAAACCTGGCTTTTTTAGTTGTCTTTCTGCCTTTGTCTTTAAATTCATTGATAAGAGCAGGTAGAAAAAAAAAAAAAGGAAAGAAAAAGTGCTATGATATGCAGAATCCTCCTCTTTCTGCTTCTTCATGGCTACTTCTGTGGTGGAACCAACAACAAAATTATTCCTCTACTATCTGTTTTAACAGGGCCAATGGGAAATAACCCTTCACCTAAAATAATAATCACTGAACGAACATTTGGCATATAGTCTATATGGCAATAAAATGAGCTACATCAAAGAAAGGACAGCAGGAAAAGGAATGTGGGATGAGGGCAGGGAGCATCATTATAAATACAATGACATTAAACTCAACAGTTTAGGGCAGAAGGAGTGATAGAGCCGTGAGAACACCACCGGAGCAAGATAAGAACCTACCTTGTTAAAAGCAACATGCTATTAGCTTATAAATGATAAGAAGATGAGCTCCTAATCTAAGGAATCTGTAAACTAGCCTACCAACACAAAATATGGATTAAGGGCACGTTTGGCTGGATTATTAGATACCTAATTTACATCAGCTTTATTTGCAATCATGTCACTAACACCTCATAGGAAAGTACAGTATTTGCAAATTCACTGATAGGAGATCAGTCTTTCATTTTTTAATGTATACTGCATGTTTTTACTTAATGGAAATCTGTTTGGCATTTATATCCCTAGCTGCAATGGCAATTGTATGCTTGAGTGTTGTTAAAAGGAATTCTCTAAGGTGTATTTAGCTTCTATGGAGAGTACGTAATTAAATAAGGAAAAATACTAGATACATCTTTTTAGTCTTACTTTTAAATTAATCTTGTAAAAATCATTCATGTGTCAGTATCCTCCATGGGATCTACACTTCAGCTTTAGAGAATGTTAGACTGGTAACACTGCCCCTGTGTGGGCACAATTACATACTGGTAAAAAGCAATAGGTAATTAACCTGACTTTTAGCTCTCTTCAATGAGTTGAAGGTAACACTTAGTGAAACTCATCTTAGGTGAGTTACAGCACATGCTCACGGGAAGTTAGGAGTAGTGTGAAGACATCTTGAGTACCTTCCTGTGTCTTTCTAACTTACCTGTTGAAATACTGAAAGAATAAAGGAAAAGACAGTCTTAGGACAAATTTCTGAGAACTTTTACAGCTTTCATACTCACAGACTGCTGCAAGATTGGGAGTATAAAGAAAATTAAAGCACAAACACTGGGGACAAAGGTAAATAACATTCAAGTATCTGTGCTCATGCACAGATCCCATCACTTTTATCTTAACACTATTTTTACGGGCAAAATATAAGCTTTTCAAACCTCTTAAATTCACAGACACATGGAGTGAGCAGAGAAATATCTCTGTGTTGCAGAATTGACCTGCAAATGTCTAGCAAACTTGAAAATATCAAGAATATTTAAAGACTTTAAAGGTGTACATACTTTTCCAGATGATCTTCTGCTACAAGAGTCCAAAGGTTTTTTTGGTAGTTTTGGAAATACAAAGCTTTGAATATGTAAACCCTTCCAGCTGATTGGGAAATTTACACAGTGGTTTTTTTATTTGCATTTTCACAGGGTTTTTTAGGATTAGTGTTTTTCAGAGAAAGCTAGCCAGTAGCATAGAGAAGGCATTATTTTTTCACTGATTTCAGTGCATTTGGCATTTGACTTGTTTCAATATTTACCCTTCTTAGTTGCAGCCTCAAAAAAAAAAATCTGTAGAAAAGGGAATAACAGAACTGTTCTACTTGAAAGAGACACTAGGAAGATATCTTCTCTGGGGACATGTTCATCCTGCTTGACAAGACCAAAAGAATAAAAATGAACAGACCAAAAAAGTAGTAATCCCATGTGTTTATGAGGTCTTTGACACAAGCAGCAGCATATTTCCCATGGTAGAGCTTGGTTGTGTTTATTAGGACAGTACAAAGCTATTTTGTGTCAAGATCTGGGCACAACCTGTGCTGGAACAATGATATGAATTACACTGTAGAAGAGGCCAAAGGCTTTCACTTGTGGCCTGAACTCTTATTGGAAAATATCCACTGCACATTTTAAAGAGTATGGGGCTACCTAAAACTGCATTATCATTTTTACCCAATGCAGAGTAGACTAAGGGAATGGAACAGGGGGAAATGATGTATACTAACATATATAGCTAAACCCTATCAAACAAATCATGACACAATGGACTTTATGTGATACAACTAATTTACATTTCAATATGCCACAGATATCCCCTCTGCTGACTGTGCCCAAAGGAAGTGCTTTCAACTGAGTTACAATCTGTTCTATTCTTTTACAGATTCAATTTATATTAGTTTTCATATCTACAGACTTATGTGCAACTTTCAGAATCAGGGAGGATTACTACATTGCCGTGGGGTACTTAGCTGAAATGGAGCATATGGCTATTAATATTATTATGAATCTGTTGCTTTAGGCTACACTAGATTGCCTTTGGGGTTCTGATTCTTGAGAAGAAAGGATTGCACTACAGCCATCCTCTTTTGGTGCAAAAGATTTGGAATTCATAATCACTCTTCTTTTTATTTATTTACATGCCTCATTTAGGCAACCTTCAACAGGGCAAAAATTTAGATGGAGTTCTGGCTCATCATATTGTTTGTGGTCTATTTAGCTTTAAGCATTTGGGTTTTGTTTACTTCTGCAATAAAGTTCATACTATTTCTATAGGACTTCATACTTTCATGTCATTGTATGAAGAGTCATATTTAGCTTTAGAATTGCCTGCTTATCTTCAATTTAATGTCTTACTAACTGCACTTTTATTTGCTGTAACAGCTAACGTGAGTTACTTTCTTGAAATAAGATATTTCAAACTGTTGTGGCTCGTGTAAGACTAACCAAACTGAAAAGCTTTTGTCTGCAAAGAGAAGATAAATTAACATTTTATAAGCTGGGCAACCTGAATTGCTGAGAGTTAATTACATCAAGCATCAGCTGCAATCAAAGCTTCAACTTCTCTCTTTGCAGACTAACTAGCTTGAATGTAAAGCATCAGATAAACTGAGCTAGACATTTGCCTGTATGAAGAGCTGAATTAGAAACAAATCTTTAGAGCTATTTTGGTCTTGCAATGTACTGAAGGTAGGTTCCCAGATTTTCACCTGACACCTTCACCAAGCTGAGGAACAAGAAGACACAGATTAACTAAATTATGTCAGGGGCCTGGAAAGTGTCAAAGGGTATTTAAGGCAAATGGAAAAGTGGTATTCGGAGGGATAGATTTACACAGAATTACAGAACTGGACTTTCTAACTTTTGTCTCTACTGACAAACCCCCTTTCTCTTCTGAGTAAAATGAGAATAAAGGAATTTTCAGGGAAAGGGGGAGAACTGAGATTGCTTAGTACTTTAAGGTTCACAGCATGAAAAAACAAACCCTCTTTTAAAGTGAGAGAGAAAAAAGTGCAATGAAAAGATAGCTTTACTAGAATAGGAGAATGTGAGCAGATAGTGAAGTTCTGGAGTGGCTCCAACTTGCAAGGCATAAAAAAGACCCAAGAAAGAAGAAACTGTGCAACCATTTTTTAGTTAGGACTTCACAATATGATTACATGGTATCTCTCCTCAAACAAGAGTAACAACATAATATGAATGTGCTTAATTGAGAGAAAGGAAAATAATGTGAGTGATGGTATTATCATACATAGTCACCTGAAAATCAACTGTCAGCAGATAAAGCTGACAAGAGCAAGATTAAAATCAAGCCTTACCTAGTACATAGCCCTGTCCTCAGGGAACTGTGCCCCTGGATGTGGGGTTGATCTTGTTTTACAGTTAGGCAATACTCAGCATGGATTGAAACAATTGTGATATTATATAAACAACCTACCATTGGGTTCACACAGGGCTAAATGTCCCAAGCAATAATACCCACAAAAAATACAGAAGTCATCAACTAATTGCAAACTGCAAAACTGCTTGTCTGAACAGGCTCTTGAAAGTGCTAATATTAATCTGCAAGTACAAGTAATAATTTTACACACAATGAAGTATGTTGTCTCCTAAGGCATGCAGTATGTTTTGCAGGTACCAGTTTGCAAACTGATCTGCAGAATCCAGACACCATTTAAAAATATCTCAGGTGTAACCTCACTATATGAGACCTATTCTGCACTTTGAATTAGCTTATGTCACAACCTGCAGACTGCTCCACAAAGATCACTCATGTTTGTAAAATCTCTTTCAAAACACCACAGTCTGAGCACCTTTCCCCATATACAGCACATTTTCAAAGAGATGTTGATTCAAACTCATGATTTGCCTTCTCCCTCCCTCCTGAAACAAGAGATATACATTCTCCCTGTAACTGACACTTTCTCATAAGATTTTATTTTGATATGTCTTTTTGTCCTACAATGTTTCACCACCCAGCAGCACTCTGCTAATCTACACTTCAATGGTAGAATTCACCAGAGGTGCAGGTTTAAATAGCACATCTTGAGATGGCAACAATAAAGAGGGGCTGGAACTACAATAAATAAATAAATAAAGGCCTATCACACACTTAAAGCCAGATGCCTGCTGGGACTTAGGTTCAAAAGCACATTTGGAAACTGATCCCTTGAGAAGATATGTTTGTTACGGTGTTTGGCCTCAGGATTTAAAAGGATTTGCTTTTAAGCTGTTACTTTACTGCAAGTATGTGACTGGAGGCCTCAGGTGTGAAAGTCCTTTGATAAAGCGGACTAGTGTCTGCCAGATACAGGGAATGAAAAGCATTAAGACTAATAGGAGCTGGGAAGTGGAAAGCAGGGAAAGGATGTGGACAAAGTCCATCAAGGTTAAGGCAAGCAAATGCTTGGAATGCAAGAGGGATGAGAAAACACAAAAGCCCTTGAACTTCTTGCTTTTGCATACATGAGCGATTACCCTAACAAACTCCTAAGCAACACCAAAGCTGCCAGGAAGGGTCATTTCCACTCAGTCAGGTAAAGCCAGGCTGGCATCTGCACACAAAATCTCCATAAAATATTACAGCTGGAAGAAACCACAGGGGTCATCTAGGCCTTTTGCTCTACTGCAATATCAGCACTACTTAGGTCACTCTAGACAAACAAATGTTTGCCTATCTGTGCTTAAAGACCTTTCAAACTGGAGACACTGCAGTTTCACCACAGGAAGTCTATTCCATCAGAGAGTTTCTTAATGTCTGACTTGGACACTTTGTGCTGCAACCCAGTCTGTTACTGCTCATCCTGTCTGAAGGGCATAAAAAGAAGAGCCTAATCCCTTTCTCTTTGCCAGTCTTTTATGAATTTGAAGATCTTTTGGTTTCTAAAGGACATCAGTCTCATCAGACTGTGCTCCTCATACACCACTCAAATTACATGAGCAAAACTGCATGAGTCCTCTAATCAGAAAATCTCTGCATCTGAAGTCAGAATTAAGCAATGACTTACCCTCTAACAGCTTAGTTATTAGAAGGATAATCTATCTTAAATAAAAACTACTCAATATTAGGGCAGGAACTGAAACCTAAATCTTTTAGATAATATCTTAAATATTATGATAATGAAAGTATTTCTGTCATGGTACTAAAAAAACCCCTGCAATTATTTTTTGAAACTGCAGTCTATTTAAACTTTGGTGAAAAGAAAAATCTGTATTCATGCATGTCCTTTTCAACTTTTCACTTTTTCAACCACAACGGAAAAGTAACATCTCTCCACTAACATGTACACAGACATTAGTTCCCAGGACTTCATACAGTGAAAGGCCATTCTCTAATATATTTGTCACAACAGTGGTTAAACCAGCTAAAAGTTTACATAGCACAAGAGATGATTCTAATCATTGTATGTAGCTCTACCTCGTGGCCTGATGTATGTACTGCAACAGTGTTGGCCAAAAGGAACCTGCTTGCAACAGAAAAGATTTTATTTAGTTGGCGGTTGCGTTGATCATTGATGTTCTAGAGGTGTATTTAGCTAAAAAATATGATGCTGCTCTTTAACCCTCGAAGTGCCTACACTATACATACTTATCTCACTTCTTTATTTCACTTTCATTGCCAAAAGCCCTTTTTTATTTTAACATCAAGTTATTCCATTTATGACAGGGAATAGGAGGACAGGATCTAGATATATGCATAAACTCGATTGGCTTCTAGAAAATGTGTTTTTCTTTGCTGTATTCCCATTAGGGCCTCAGTCTATTAAACTCCATCAACCTCAGTCTGTCCTCCACATTCATTACATAGGGACAGGCCTGACTTGCCTTTCTTGGAATTTATCTTTATTCTGTCTCAGTTTGTAATCCATCGGACACTGAAAAACCAGCACTGACTATCTCCTTAGCAGTGTTATAAAGATATGCATAGCAAGAGTGTGAGGGGGATATATGACACAATTTATTATTGTGAATAGCTGATGCAGTTCTATACTTTGCATAAAATGGGATGTTAATTACCTTCGCTGCCCTTTGGTTTCTACCATTCCTGCTATAGTCTGTTATATATAAAGAAAATACTACAAAAATAGGGTTGTTACTCCTACCATCTCTAATGTCAATTGCAATGACTGTTAGGAGATTCACTCCTTTCTACATATATATTTTTAAATAAAAGTAATCATGGTGTAGTATCTAATTGTAATTGTGTAATGCAATCACAGACCTCATTCGGTAAACAATTTACGCATTGATTTAGTGGAAAACTGAAATAGTATTAAACAATAGAGAAGTAAAGATTGAGCTCATTTAAAACCAAATTTTTGTTTTAACACTAACAGTCTTGAACTCTGAATTTTTAAGACCATCTCTTCCAACATACATCTTCAAAAAGTGTTTTGGTGTTTCCAGATCTAGATTATTTACTAAACCCAGTTTCAAATAAAAGTGCAGTTTAGTTGAGCTGGGATTCAAGTTTGAAAAACTAAGATAATATATATAATAATACCAACAGAAACCATGACTCATTTTGTTTTAAGATAACAGAGAAAATACTTTCAAAAGCTTACAAACACAGGACTGCTGCAAGGTTGTGTGTCGTTGCTCTGTATAGTACGTAACAGATAGATTATGGCCTTTAAACCTCAAGGAATATAGGAATATAGGTGGCTGAGACTCCTTCTGATAGTGGAGCAACAAATCTAAAATCCCAGCAAAAATAATCTGATGAGGCTGAGGTGCCTGGTTTTGGCACCATTAGGGCCTGAAATGTTGCAGTATTTAATCTTGAAAAATAGCAAATGTTTTTTTTTTCAGTTTTTTGCTAGCTAAGATTCTGCACACAACAGCATTAAATGCTAAAGGGGGCATCTTGACATTCTCTGTATTTTCTTTTTCCATTGATCTCTTTCCAAAGAAGGAAATTAAACTGACATAACACAAGTGATAGAATACAGATGAAGAAAATGGTTAATCACATCAGACAATTCTGAAACCAGCAGCCCATGCATGCCAGGAAATACAGATTTATGTGGCATTTAGAATGTAACACAATCTTTTGCATTTCTCTACATTGAGGCATATTCTAGATCTTTATTCATTAGATAGAACTGCAAAATGCATCTCTAAACTGTTGCACACAAATCAGCTTAGCTCACTAAAAGAACCAAAACGTGAAAAACCAGTCATGATGCTTAGTTAAGGATATTACAACATAGGAAACAAAAATGTTATTCCCTTAGCCATAAAGAATCATTTATGAAGTCACATCAAAGGTACAGTAGCCCAGCACCCTGCCCCTTGTAATGGCCCCAGCAAAGGTATAAGAAAAAGTCAGAGAGATAGTGACATGTCTGAGCACCTCACCAGCTTTCAAAAATCTGTTACTGCAGGAGCTTCTAAACCAGTAAATGTGCTTGAGTTTAACAGTTCTTGGTAATTGTTTCCTGCATGAATTTGTCCAGTTGCTTTATAAGTATTAGCACTAATAGTTGACAAAATAACAAATTACTATACTGTCAGTACTGCTTTTAGAAAGCCAATGGAACTTCTTAATTTGCTTGTCTGAACTCGATTTCAAGGTTTTGTCTTAGTATCTTGAAACAAAACAATTCAACTATTGGTCTGGGTTGCAAGATTATAATGACTTCTATATAACACCAGTCTGTTTCTGCATGAAACATTTAAAGGCTTTTCTGCTTCATTCAGGTCAGTTAAGCACATACATTCATACACTGAACTCCTATAAAGATATGTTTCCTATTGCAGAGCATTTAGAGTATGTGATGTTAAGTTACAAGAAAAACAGGCAATTGAGAATTATTTTAAAACTACAAATTCTCTACAAGCAAAGAATGAAGGCTGAAAGAAACTGTAGTTTTAAAAGCAAAGCTTATTACCTAGGTGAAGTGCTGAAAAGTATGGTTCATCCCTTTAGAAAACCACAGGTGACCGAGTGGAATTACTCCCTATGCTGTAGAGCCACTAGATGTCAGCATCTGCTACTCCCATCACCTAGACCTTTCTGTGACAAGAGGCGTGTGAGGGTAGCACGCACAAAAGGCCTGATGTCGCCACATTACTGCTCGTCCTGATCTGCTGAAGATTGTTCAGAGCTTCAGTTTTGGAATTTATATCTTCGTCTAAGAAAAACTGTTACCCAGCACTGATCTCAGTGAGATTTTTGGCTAGATATCATAGAATCATAGAATCCTAGAATGGTTTGGGTTGGAAGGGACCCCTGGAGCTCATCTAGTCCAACCCCCCTGCAGTGGGCAGGGACATCCCCAACTAGATCAAGTTGCCCTGGCAAGCCTCACCTTGAATGCCTCCGGGGATGGAGCCTTAACCACCTCCCTGGGCAACCTGTGCCAGTGTTCCACCACCATTTAACTAATGTTGTCTCCTAGTGCTAATACCTTTAGCAGATAGCATCCTATTACATTATCACTTTCGTGTGAATGCCTTAGTGAGAAATCTTATTTTATTTCTTGACTCATAACTGCATTTCACTTTTAGGAGAAAAATTCTGTAAAATTCAAGTCCTCTTGCTTCATCAGAGAAGATGAAAAAAACCTGACAAAATTAATTGGATGTGTGGTTTATGTATGGACACTATTTGGATATCTCTAGCAGTGGTCTGTGTTTGAATTTCAGAGGGACTATAAGCAATAGCCACCTTTGTGATGCCTATCCTCCATCCTCCAAATTAATCTTTATGCTTGTTTAAAGGATGAAGATTGACTTACACATGACCTTTCTGCAAATTCTTGTTACTCACAGAAACACCTAACTTCTCTAGATATTTCTTAAAATCAAACCAGGACCTCTGTCCTAATTTTTGCCTCATTAGCAGGCATCTGTCGTTATGTACAATGAAGGGTTGGTCTCAATTTTATTCAACGATATTAAATGTGACTCAACACTAACACAGCTATGGGAGCTTTTGCCATTTTGATATGAGCAAAGTCAGTTGGGAGCCATTGGTTAGGCTCCGTGACTTATGGCAGCTTCAGACTTCCATGGCAGATACACACTCAGCTCAGCTAATGGTCAAAGATAAATTGACTAAGTAATTTGCATAAAAAGTACTCCAGTCAGATATATCCTTTCCTGTTATGTTGTTTTATGTGCTATTTCAGAAATCATATTCATAGATCAATGAATACAGTTACTTTAATTCCCTGAATTTTACCACGAGGCCTAACCAAACATAAAATAGACTAGCAAATCCAGGCAAAACAAAATTCTATATTCTACAAGCTATGAACATTATTTCACATCACTTCAGTATCAAAGGGCTGATTAATGATCCTGGCATTTCTGAACTTAGCAATTCTTCCTTGTTCAGATATGAGGCATTGCAGAAGCTATGATAAGTGTCCAAAGTCCTGTCCCTTTAATCTTACTAAATTATTCCCCATTCATTTATCTCTCAGCTGTGTTATTTAAGAAAAGCTGCATTTTCAGGCAGAAATCTGAGCAATGACATCTTGGTAGGCTGGTGGGGCATACCTAAGTTATGGAGCACTTCTTCCCAAACTGAATCCAAGTTAATCTTTATGCTGAGGAAGGACACTGGAATTTGTCTATTGATTGTAAGAGCAAGCAAAGTGCCAATCTCAGCTCTAACCTTAGATAACAAACTTGAGTCATAATTCAGTCTATGCTAGCAAACAAGCTAAATCATTCAGCCTTGCGTTTTAAAACCGCAAAAGATTGATTCTAGAAAGCAATGAATGAAAATAACTTCTGTCCTTTAATGCAAGGTGTACATTTTACTACAGATGAGAGTATTAAAATCACATTGAGCAAAATCTACAGTCGACAGGAAGGCATCATACAAGGCTTAAATGTAAGTGACCAAAGTAAACAAGATGAAACAATTAAAGCAATAAGTACCCTAAGTGAAAATCCTGACCCAGTTTAGGTCTGTTAAAACTTAGGATTCATTTCAAAAAGCTAGAAAGTTAATTTGCATTATTTTTACTGAATATTATAGATTAGGTCTCAAATGAAGGGCTTTGACTTTGACTATCTCCTAGGTGGTATACTAGCAGGTGAAAAGGCATTATGGATTACATTATTAATTGTCAACATCCACATAGATTTAGCCTGATGTTCACCACAGGCCATTTCAATTTCACTATTTCTACACATGATACATTTCCAACATAATAGGGCCCAATTATTAGTGAGCTAGGAAAAAAGTGAGTCCCACCAAATATTTTGCAAAAGATGCTGTGATTGGAAAAAACGCATTGATCATTTTTTGCACATGGACTATGTTTTGAGATTGCTTTCATTGGTAAAGACAAACTTGCCATTAAACACACTCTTGCCAATTCCATTAATTTCAATTAAAAATGTCTGTGTCTCATCTCCTTTCCTTAGTCAACCAAGTATGGGAATTTGTCTACCACTTTATCTTTACTCCAGAAACTCATAAATAGCCTCAGGTCAAGCCCTGCTGGGAGTTAACACTGTGGTTGTTCAAAGCACCCACCCATTGTTCCCAAGGTCACAAAGGGGGCCTGGGAGGAGTTGCAGATCTTGCTCCCAAAGGCCTTGTTTACACTAGATTCCTTTTTTTTTTATACTGTTCTCCACAACTATAACATAGCTGCAGCTCAACTAGTGGCAGTCTTGGATTACACAGGCCACTGGCACTTTATCTAAAGTTTTTGAATTTGGGCCATCTGCCAAGTCCCATTAACTTCCAGAAAGCCTAACTCTGCTATGTGGCTTTGAAAAGCCAAACCCTAACACTTGTTTCTTCTTGACCTCTTCTGATCTTTTTTTTCTTCTGCCATTAGTTGTGAGTTCAGAAACACATCCAGAAGAATCATGGTTAAAATGCCCTCAGTATTTATATCAGGGCCATCTTTACCGAAAACGTAACAGTCAGAAGTAAATCTGGAAATTTAATACTGATTTTGGCTGGCCTGAGTATAGGCCATATCTGGACATTTGATTATTCTGATCTATACCTAAATCCAGGACAAGAGGTTTTCAGCAGAAATCCTGGCAAAAATTAAACTAGATATTAACATCTCAGCTGAGCAAAAAGTGTGACTTGCTCTAACAGAAAAGGGAAGTAGAATATAAAAATTGAATTCTGCTTAGTCTTTCCCACTCTAGAAAAGTAATTTTGTGCATATTGCTTTACAGGCAGATGTTTTGAAAAATTGACCTATTTAAAGTGACATAAGCATATGCTGGCATCATCAAGAACCACAATTCTACACCTCATACTTTTCTTCCTTGTTTTTCCCATCCTTAATTATAATTTGATTCCTCACACACCCACTTTTGCTTCTGCTTTTATGGCTGAAACGGATCCCTCTTTACATTGGCATGGAACAAAGGAAAGCAAGTAGCTCTTAAAAGAATTAATTCTGCATAAAGTTAACTGTAAGAGAAAGTATAATAGCAATATCACTAGGACTCTCAAAAACTTTTAGTACTAGTTTTCATTCCTCGAAGAAGGGAGAGAGATAAAAGTCTGCATATGCATGAAAAAAAAAAGTAATGAAAAACAGGGGCTAGAGAAATCATCTTCTGGACCCTAAAAATCCTACCTTGTCCAAGTTGCCTTTCCAACTGCTGTTACAGAATTAGGGCATAGAAGAAGAAAAGGTGTCTCTAAAGTCTTCATACAATGCATGTTCATATGCAAGCCTGGCAATTTATGATGATTTTTTTTAGCAGAAGTTCATTTAGGAAACCCTCATTTGTCAGGGTTGGACTTCCTCCACTTGATGAGATTAAGCCGTACATTTTAATCAAGAGCTGATTAACATTTCGTTTTCTTCCCTCTTCCAATAAAGGCTCAGTAATAGGTTCTGCCCAATGACTCCATGCTCCATTGTTTGCAATGGAGATAGATGAAGTTATATTCTCTGCAGACAGCCTCATTTCCCAAGAACACATCAGCTGATCACCTGCTACATAGTCCTGTAGCAGAGACATTTCTTTTTTTACTACTTAACATACTTTTATATTTAGCTTATCTGAAGTACTATGATTAAAATCTGATGTAATCACATTGCTTAATATGCAAAAGGAGTGTGAGCTATTGCAGGCGTGACTTTGGGTACTAAGATTCATGACCAAACATGAAATGTAGGCACATTTGAACATGGGTTGAAAATCAACTTTCCAGTAGTTCTCATTATGAGTAAAATCAAATCACCTCTGTATACACAGAATATATTACCACTTGCCTCTACCACTACTGATAATGTAGAAAAACTGAAGATGGGGTTAAACATTATTTCTGAGGGCACACTTATCACAATGGCCCTTCACTTCCCTCCCACCCCGATACAGTTCCTTCTTTAAAGCCTGAAAAAAAAAGTTCATATAATTGTCCAGTTATTTTTTTTTCACCTTTGTCTTTACGTAGAAGTGATATAACAAGACAGTTGCAAAGTAGTTTTCTAGCTGAACCTCTATTAATCCAGTAAGAGTGACAAAAAAGCTGTATGTAGGAAACAAGCCTGCATGTGATGGCCAGTAGATGACAGCATATACTTAACACTAAATTGTTTCCAGTCTTAAATCTGTCACTAAGTTTTTTCCATGTATTAAACTGAATGGATACATTTTGGAACTCATCAGATACATCTGATAGCAACACAAAACTCTGTTTCTAAATAATGCCTGTATAGTAATGCTACTAAATAGAAATATTCCAACTTATCAAATCATTTTAGACTGAAGAAAATGAGACAAGCCTAGCCTATCTGATACACCATGCTTAGACTAGTAGAGTTTTAGCCAAGTATGTTGGATAAGGATACATCTGTTCTGGTCATGAGCCTCCAAAATAGTTTAATTCCCTTGTTTTTGTTTTGGTTAGTCTCTTAAACCTCTGGGAAACAACATTTTGAAAAATGTTTGAAGTCAAACCATTATGTTCTCACATTTTAAGCAAAAGTGATTTTGATGTTTACATCTCTTATTACACTTGGTCCAACCTGAACTTGGTCGTGCCACAGAATTACTAGCCCTACTTGCTTCTTTCCAAGCCACTAGTTTCAGCATCCCACAATCTTTTCAATCTTCTTTGATGTGTCCAACTGAGAGAAATCATTACTCTTCCTCTTTTCATTAAATGTGCTCAGAACACTTTGTATAAGATAAATAAAAATACTGACTAGTTCAAAAAAATGTATATTTTTGATAGGAAGAGGTTTAAAGCCAAGGCACTAATTAGCCAACACAGATGCAGGAAGTTAGATTTTGATGATGTGATCACATGTAAAAGAAGATAATACACAGTCAAATTGGGGAAAATGATGCATTATACCCTCAAGAAAGGGATTTGATTTGTTTGCCTTTTAAAGTCAAGTGGTGAAGCCGAATGAGCTAAAACCCATGCATGGAGAGGAACATCTGTGATGGGGATGGTCCAGACTATGCAACATATGGAATCATCAGACAAAAGCCTATTTCAACTTCAGAGGAAAAAATGCAACCCTTCTCTCCAAATACAGATCCTAGGGAAAATCCTACAGAAAGGAAGGGTCAGTGGTAACTAGCAAATACTGGTATTTCAGACATAGCTGTAAGGAATACACCTGGGTAACACCTGGCATCCTGGCCTGTCCCTGTGCTGAAGCAGCTATTTTTCCTTTTAACAGCAAAAGCAGACTCATTTCCTTTGTGGAGCAGGGAAGGAGAAAGATACAACTCATACAGAACAGAATCATGAAGTCACTCCTAACATGTGCAGTTCAGTCGTTTGGTGCATGAGATTTTTTGCTGATAGTACTTTGTCCATCTAGCTAGAAAGCTCTTATAAGACTATGTAATGACATAAACAACAACAGGAGTGTATTAAGACAGCATGCTGTTATTGGTCTGAAGAGTCACCAGATAACAGTGCTCTCTTTGTTTGCTCTTTTTACCTTCATTTCAGGAATTTACATACTAAACAGCAGTGTGGTGCTTAAAGCCCTACATAACACCTCTAGCAAATATTCAACAAAATAATTCTGTTCTAGATTCTTTCTGGGGCTGAGCTACAGAGACCTCCAAAAGCAAATACGGACTTCAGAGTCTGTCTTTCTCAGGGGGACAAACTAACACATTTGGGGCTAATGCCATTCTCTCCTATCCTGCTGGACTTTGGCACTGCAAATATCAGCATTTGTTAGCACCATCACTATATAAGCAGACAAAGTGCAAAGCAACCTCATGTTTAACAGTGACTTGGGGTGCTGCTAAAGCTTCGTACTTTCCATCTCAGAGTGACAAATGTTGCATGTCTAGTTCTCAGCTAATTATGTAAGAGTTCAAGCTTTTATAATTACTTGAAAAGAAATCACATATTTATTAGAAAACTAGAACCTTTTAAAGAGAATTAACTTCATTTACTCATCTGGTTTGATAGAAAAAGTAGAAAGCTATTTCTGAAAACATCCTTAAGAGTATTTTTTACAAGGAGAAAAAGTGATAGGCATGATGGAAACCAGATTTATTTTCTTCTCTTTCCCAAAACCTTTCTTAGGCTGAAGGTCAAAAATCTCAGATGATCTACATTGGTTTTAGGCAGAGAGTTGGCACAGGTATAGATGGCTAACACAAACCCTGTTTGTGGTATTTAAGCAAGTGAAAGAGACAGGACCATCTCCAAAAGCTGTTACTTATGTAAAGAGCATTTTGGTAAGATCAACTCTAACCTTTGCATAGACGTTTGAAAAGAGGTTTTCCTCATGTCTCTTCTTCTTCTACGAGTTATTCTATGAGAGAAAACAGTTAAAAATTAGTATCTTTTATGTTTCTAAAATGATAAACAAGCAAATCTAATTGTCAGATCAAAAAAGAAAATCTCCCATGATTCCTTTTCCCCATTTTTTTGGTGGTTCTTTGGTTTCAAAGAAAAGCCAGGGAGAATATTTTACAGCCTTGAAAAAAATCTCTTGCAAGGCACACCAGTATCACTGCACCTACTGTCTAGATGGGGAAAAAAAATCTACAAACTCAAACTCTTGCTATTCTTTAAAAAGTGACAGGCTCATATAACTGTAACAACTGGTGTCAGTTCAGACTTTCTAAACATTGTCCCTTATGTGTCCTGTTCAAGGTTGCACTGTAGTGCAATATCAGCCACAACCAGGAATCTGGATATTCTGATTTCCCACTCTGTGATCCCTTCATTAATTATGACTTTTCCCTTGGGAATAACATACAAATATTGCTATTTAGTCAGTTACACTTTTTTGATACCAAGCTGACAAACATTTGATTAAGTAAATAGCTCCCATTTGTTAATAACCTCTGTTAGTGCTATTTATAGTTGCCATTTGCCTCCAATAAGTACAGCAATGTGCTTGTGGAGGTATCCTGTATTCCAGCTTCTCAGCCTCATTTTAATAGCATTCAGATTCATGAATATACAACTGTAGATACAGTAAAATAAATCTCTTCAAGTCACATGAGACTAAGTAATAATGTATGCAGGTCTTTTCCTGTTCAAATGACAAAGCAGCACTTAAGGGAGTTCTCACATGAAATAAGTTCTGAATATAGAATCAGGCTTTAAATTCACACAGGCATTTCTGTATTGTCTAGAATGGAAAATCAGATTGTGCATGCCAAAACCCAGAATAATTGCAGACTCGGAAGGGCTATTAAGGAGAACCAAAAAGAAGCTTTCTTTTAATTGCTGAAGTGAGATATACAAATTAATACAAGACCACATCTGTATAACTGAAAACACTATCAGATAAAACAACATGTGCTCAAACAAAAGGCAAGGAGGCATTGAAGTTCTTGTGACGTTTTAATAAGAAACCCAAATTCATGCATTTTTTTCCTGAGTCCTCTGTATGTCAAAAAACATTTCCTCAACAAAGAAAGCATTATTCTTAGAAGACATCCCAAGGAAAAGAAAAATTCACATTCCTAGACTTGAAGCTAAACCCTAAATATCAAGAGTAAGCTTAAAACGTCTGTTTTCATTATTTATTTAGGGAAAATTAGAACTCTAAACTCACCTGGAGTCTGACTTACAGGTGCAAAGGAGACAATACAAGAATAGTTGACTTTCCTTTTGAAAATAATGTTAATCCTAGCCTATGTACATCTAGCAGTACTAAGTGTAGTGTGAAAAAAAAAAGCACAGAAATCTGCTTTATTTGTCCTACACTAAACTAGCAAAAAACATCAAAACAAAGAGGTCAGTTAAACCACAGGCTCTCTGCCAGCTAGGAACAGATCTATTCTTTTTCTAAACAAGTTTTAGTACTAAGATTCACTATGATAATTGCTTTTCAAAACCTCATTGACACAAACTGAAGTCTAAGAAGCTAGGCCCATTTCTTAAAATCTTTGGGTCAATAAAAAAAAAAATCACCTTTTGTTCCAATTCAACCCAACCTGTTTTACAGCTGTTGTTTATCAGCTCAAGCACATTTTTATGAACCTGAATGGAATATGAAAGTACTTGATGCATTTTAGAGAACAACATTTTATTGACATTTCCATATATTACAGGCTAAAGGAGTAATGCATATTGATGATAGCAGAGTTGTTCCCAAAAGAAGGGAATAAGAAACCATTTACGATTTTATTAGATACTGTCTAGATGGTGGATTGCTCAACCTTAACAATGACATAAGGAGAGCATTTCCCAACTTTGGTAAAATGTGTATTTGTATTCAATGGAATGCAGAAAATACTAGGCAACATGGCTTGGCTGCTTTTACTCATGGTCAACCAATTCCAAAAACACTCCTGGTGAAATCTTGAGCTCAGAGACCATCAGCATGTTTTATCTCAAGTTCTAGTTCAATACAGACAGATTTTATTTTTGTTAACATACAAGTCCTTTACTACCATACATAGACATAAAACTTAACATCAAGTACATAAATGTACTTATTTCCCCAACAGATAACTTAGTATTAATGAACTTAAAACTTCTTTCTAATCATCACTGTTACTGCTTTTTTTTTTAAAATGGCAATTACTTAGAAGCATTATGCTTAATTTGCTCATTTGCAGTACTGGCAAGCATTACATAACTAGATACAGTTATCAGCTGTAAAAACCTTATTAAGCAGAAATAGGAATTAATTAGAGTTGCAAGTCTAGACTCAAAGAAGGTCAATATCCTAAGGTTGCTTGAAGACTTCTGTTTGACCTATAGATGATTACTATAATAAAATATCCGTAGGAAGTTAACTCAGTGGGGAATGTTTTATTTATCACTTACATACACTGTATGATCAAATAGCATGATTGCAAGTCAAGTTAAAATTGTTTGTTTATTTATTAGAAAGCCTTAAGTTTTGAATTCAGAACTTACTGTTGCATAATACATAGCAACTGTCTGCCATGCCAGCAGTCTAAAAACAAACTCACAGGATTGCTGGAGCTTTTTTTTTTTTCTATTGTACTTGTATATATGGTAGCAAGACTTATCTTTAAAAGTTGTCTGTTAAGAGATTTCTCAGAGTAGCAGCTACACAATTCTGAAGTAAAGGAAACAGCTTTGAAGTTTCATGCTATTTTAACATCATCCACTCTAGTATGGATGGATATGGTGGATATGGATGGATATGGTGGATAGAGCCCTCCCCGGATTTTCAGTCACAAAACCTAGTCATGAATAGGACTCTAGTATATCCTTCTTTTCCCAGATTATTACATCACATCTCATTAAAAATATATCGGAACACATGCCAATTACCTAGCTACACTCAGGAAGAAAGCCTTAGTATACAAATACAAAACAATAAAAATCCTGTTGCAACGTTGAACTGGAATGAAAACTGCAAAAATGACAATTTCCTTCCCCCTTTACTTGGAAATTACTTTGACAAGGAAAAAAATTGAACTAGTGCCATAAACTGGGACTCTGCCACCAAGCCAGAATGCTGTTTAAAAGATAAAGAGGATGTCACAGAGATAGAAGCACAATTGCAATTATTCCTGTTGCAGAGTAAGGGCAGATGATTACAGCCCAATAGGCACCATGTTGACTCTGCTGGACTGGCTTCACCACACATGGGGAGTGAAGCTAGTCTGGTCTCTCCTGTTCATATTACAGGTAGAAACATGTGAAAGAAAAATGTGCTTCAGGTAGCAACGGCCATTACCTGATGAAGGCAAAGCAGACTGGAAAGCCTAGGGGCCGGGGTTTACCTCAGGCGGTACACTCGCCCTTTCCTCAGAGGGAATCCTCATGGATTAGAGCTCCCTCTAATGTCCAGCCGCCAGGGAGGTCTCCCTTCTGGCTATTCCATGAGGGAGCATCCCACTGGGCTTAGAGCAAGATGCTCCGAACAGAGAGCAGAGCCGAGAAACGTTGCCACTGATTCTCAGCCCACACGAGCCACCGCTACTATCACAGCGACCGGACACACAACACTCGTTCAGCGCAGGGGGGGCTTTCCCGCCCTCGCTTCGCGCCCCTGCCGCCTCGCGCCCCGAGCCCAGTCTCCCGCGCAGCCTTTCTCTCACCTGCCTGGCCCTGCCGAGCCCTGCTCTGTCCTGCGGGCTGGGGTTGCCTCAGGCGGTGGCGGCTCTCGGCGGCCTCTGGTGCTTTCTCCTCTCCCGGTACCGTCTGGATAGTGCAGGTGGGCGAGGGCGGTGATGGGGAGAGCTTAGGGTACAGCTGGAGAGTGGGGAAGCCCTTTTGGGAGGAGGAGGTCAGACGAGGTTCCTCAGTACAGAACTTGTTCGTGGGCAGTGCCCGGGAGGCCTGAGTTCCCCTGAGGGGAGGGAAAGAAGGGGAGCTGGGCTGTGAGGTAAAGTTGGGACCTAGAGGGGTATGCTAGACTGAAAGGTTCCCCTTCTCTTAGGAAGTGTCTGTAGTGCAGGTAGGTGATGCCCTGGCCCTCTCCTTTGCAAGTGGTATGAAAGGGGAGCAGATCATGGCAGAGGTGCTGGGGAACCACCCCCTTACACCTTAGGCTGTTCTCATTCTGAGCTGTGAGTACCTAGCTTGGCTGGTGCTTGAAGGACATTGGAAAGGTGCTGTGCCCCTGTGGAGCTCTAGTAAGGAGGATAGAGATTAAAATACTGAACAGACCTTGCAGAGGAGGAAAACTGGACCATTCTGCCAGAAGCAAGGTGGTTCTTCTTAATGTTGCTGAGAAAGCGAACATTGCACTGTTGCCTGTGTTAAGTTGTTGCTTGTCTTGGGGTTCGAACTAGCAGTGGGTTTTGTTTGAGGCATATCTCTCAGAGCATCTTACTGAACATCACGTTTATCCCATTCTGATTTTTGCAAAGTTGTTTGGATTTGCTGCTAAAGTTGCATGTCAATGATTAGTCATACCTCAAGTTAGATAATATATTTCACTTAAACTGTGTTACAGACTGTATAATACAGGCCACACCATATAAGCATGTTGCTTATATTGGGATAGACCTTTTCTTGTTTATGAAATCACAGGCTATGGTAGACTTATCTGTGATATAATACACACTTACTGTCTGTGGTAAAATTGCAAGGAAATCTATAAAGAGGATCCAACTTCATCAGAACTAAGCTGATGAAACTGTGTTGATGCAATATACTGAAGTGACAACCAGCTGAAAGATACAGGTTCACACGTAGCATTGTGCTCTGCACCCCCTTGTCAGGACTCACAGAGAAGAGGTGTCCTGAGTCTGAAGTATCCTGTGGGCTGAGTTCAGCCTGTGGGCCAAAAGCTGAGCTGTGCTAAGTGAAACCAAGGTTCATGGCTTTGTTAATGCCACCAAAGTTTTAAATATTCTCTTTAATTACAAGCAAAATGCTTAACACCCTGCATTATCTGAGTGCTATGCCATTTAAAGATCACAGATGACAAATAGTGCTATAACTGTGTGGTCTAGCACAGCTGTCAAGAGGCTATTAAATTTAGTTGATAATAGGGACTACAAATCTCATGGCACAGTGCCGTAATTCAGGATTTTGTGTTACAGTGACAGTGTCTTTTTGTAGATTTTCTTTTTGCACTACAAGACATGTAAAACGTGAAAATAGACATTTTCTCTTCCACTGTATAAACTGAAGAGATCAAATTTAATGAATGCTCAACTGTGTTTATTCAACCTACAACTTTACAAACGAAAATGAAATTAACCAATTTTAACTGTCTGCATTGGGATATGGGTAGATTTCATGACGACAAAACTGACTAGGGTACAGAACTGGCAGAGCTTATGTACTTTCCTAGTTCATAAATTAGCTCTTGGAAACTTGTGATTTAAACAAAAAAGGTTTGGGTGTTCCCAAGCGGAACACAGAAATTTACAGTTTTGAATGTATCCTTACGCCTTCAGAAGTTGATAGTCAGGATTTCAGCTAAGGCTTGACAAATTAAAAAAACGTTGATTCTTTGGAAAATTCGTGTACACAGAAAAACACTGGCACACAAACTCATGAGGATACAGTAGCATAATAGGACAGGAAGGAAAAAAAAGAGAATAATCTGATGCAGTTTAGGTTAAAAAATAAGCAAAGATGACAGCTGGATGATCTTGCAAGCAATCAGTAGTAATCAGGTACTTTGTGACAAGGAATAAGGAGGGGAATTTATTACATCTTTGTATTTTCTGTAAACATGAAAAATGCTTTATGCCATCAGTACTTCCTTCTTTCTATAAGAGAGAAGAAAACAAAATATTAGATAAAAATATACAGCAGCATGAAAAAGATTTTCTAAAAGACTGATTACCTTCTCCCTTCAGCCATGGTTATGCAGATCCTTAGAAAGCCATGATATATTATTCTGACAGAAGAAATTAGACTTACCTGATCTCATTTACAAAAACATACAGAAAACTGGTTTTCTCTCAGCTTGATATTTTTTTAGCTGACTGAGGTAGACCTTGCATCATAGAGAAAAAAATCAGAATTTAATTTCTCAAAGAATAGTAGACTTTGTTCACATCCTTAATCTGAACTGTTTTACTGTTAGAATGAACTCTTTTGCTGATAATTTTTCTTGGAAAAAACCCAAGCACACACATTTGAAAAGGAGCAAATACTCCACAGTATCTGGATTGTTAACTCTTCTTTTGTTTTGGGGAATAGGTATGAAATATTTTTTTTCCCTAGAAAGTCACTGCACCAGAGTAGACCTCTGAGACATAATTAAAGGTAATAGTTTCAAATCAACTGAAACTTCTGTTTGTTGCACACTTGTAGTTATCCATAATTGAATATGCAGTTAAGATTTTAGTCAATTTATCTTGAAGTATTTCAGTTCATTTGCTTTATAAAATCTCCTGGGTTCATCATTACATTTGCTGCATACCTTCCCTCATCCCTTTCAGTTCCCAGTTAATTTCCATGCAAAGGGCTGTTGCTTAAGACATGAGCAAACTGCATCTTAGTTTCATTTGCATACATTTTGGTCCCAATGAAAATCCTCATGCTGAAAACATCTGGGATGATTTTAGGCATTAAATTTAGCAGGAATATTCATATGAGTAAATATTTTCACGATTGTTTTTGTCCCAGGGGACAGAAATGAAATTAAATTTGAAGCTTGATATATTACTTTTTTTTGTGAAGATTAATTTAGTAAGGCAACACTGCTTTTTCATTCTTTTCCTTTAAAAGGATAGTTAAAATGCCATGATTTGTTAAAGGGACTCTATCAAGTCGTAACTTATAAATTGATAAGGTGACAATATAAAAAAAATTAATCCATACTTCCATCATATTAGTAATCCTTGGTTTTCTGTAAGACCAAAGTTTGGCCTCTATAAATATCACTACAGTTTTGCATTTGAATTGGGCAAAGAAACAGCATCATTTTCTGACAAATTTCTTTTTACTTCAAATGAGCTAGAAAATGTAGTGTTGTGGCTTTTATCCCTATTCTTGCTTATATGCCTGTTTTTTTTTTTCTTTCTGAACAATAAGAATTATTTGGCATGTCTTAGGCTTACTAAACTGTGTAGGCTCTTCAGGTGAAAAAATATTACATATCAGACCTAAATAATGAAGTGCTTGTGATGATGCCCATTATCTGTATTTTAAAGAAGTGAAACTAGCATTGAAAGAGGGAAAGAATAATTGTTCATATACTGCTTACACAAGTCTACTCCTTAAGCCTCATTCACTTTTATATCCACGTGGAATTGAACTGAGGTTTCCCAGGTTTCTGTTACTTTGCCATGATGAAAGGGGTATCAACTATTCTCTGCTGCTTTTTAGCTCAAGCGCCTCTTTCAAGTTAAATCAAATGAAAAGTATTCTGTATTGAACCGTTGTTGCTGTTTTGTTATCTGAAGCATTTGCCTGACAAAAAAAAATAATAACTGAAATATCCCATAGGTCTTCCTACCATTATCAGTTTGACAGCATTGTAGTGTTTTGATTTAGATTAGTGGTTCATGATGGCTGCTATTAAAACATCTGAAAACTGTGTTTCAGTTACTTTTTTTTTTTTTTTTGTGAGAAGATGAAGGAGCTGGTCTTAAAGATGAATTAGTTTACTTTGTGTAGTTAAGATTTAGGTTTCAAGTTCTTTCTAGTTTGTCTTTTTCATTCTTTATAAAACGTGGCTTTATTGGGGTTTTTATCATTTAATACACTCAGATGAGGTTGAGAGAAGTTACCTAGTAATTTTGCAGCTAAGTAGTCTTTTATCTTTCAAAGGCAAAGTAATTCAATTGAGCTAAGTAAACCTTGCAAAACCAAGATGTGTTAATTCCTCACCAAGGTTATTCCTTGAAGTCTTCACTTGGCATGAGGCAACAGCAAGTGAACAAGTGGTTGTGATACCCCTTTCTCATTCTGATTGCTGCTAAGGGACCTGTCCCAAAGCTGGCAGCAGTGATTCCCCCAGCATTCGGGACTGCTTCTTAATTTACTGTACTCTGCTTCTATGTGGCCTCACTTTAGACTTCCCTAAACAGATTTCATTATGTGCCTTGTGTTTCTAGCAAACTTCCATCATACCTTCTTTGGGTTTGATTGAGATGAGAAGCAACCACAAGCCAAGAAACTGGGCAGAACAGATCTACCCAGAAATGTAAATTATGGTTCACTTTTATAGTTGAATGGAACAGAAATATTCCCAGTTCTTCCATATGCTGTATTCTCATTTAAAATAGCACAAGTGCAACAAATGCAGTTACCTAGGAAGATGATTATGAAAAAAAGCTACATCACAAAAACTTGATTGATGCGGTAACCTAATAGCACTTTCTTCCTTACTGATTTTGGCCTGAGTGGCTTTGTAGGATTCAGTGAAGAACATCCTCAAAGCTAGTCGGAATGAACTGCGTTGGAATTGTTTGAGCTATAGTTCAACAGTTACACAATTCTTTATGCAAAACTAGAGCTTTCTGCATTATTTCCTCAATCGTTAGCTGTGTGCAGACAGTGCTGTGCTAACACATCTGTGTTGTTTCCAGAGCTGAGGTAATGCTCAAAACTTCATAGCCATACTTACTTAGGTATTCAAGTCTGAGCTAGCTCACTCCTTGTGCAAGCAAGCTGAAGAATTTTCATACCTGGTGCTAATAAGCTGTAAGCTAAATAAATTGCCTGCAGACATTGCTTGTGGAAGGTGAAAGTTCTAGTGGCTGATGATTCTCATTTAGCTAAATCTTGTAGTCTTGAGCCTTCAATGAAACTAATGACATTAGATAGAAAAATGACATTTTCTCCCTCAGTGTGTTTTCTGGGAGGCTGCATTGAGAGTCTGCTTTCGGACAAAAAATTAAGTAAGCTCTTTAGCTATACCTACCAAAATTACCAGTCACCCCAGGAGAATCAAAGGAATTTTGTTAGAATCAAGTTAACTGTATGTCCTCTACACTGTATTTCTAAGAGCCTGCTTTGTTACATGGAGGTAAAGATAATACCTATTTCTCTTTCTTTGTATAATGGTTAGGACAGAATAACAGCACCAACTCTGGGTACCTGTTCTGCCTAATAGTACTGGTTAGGAAGTATTTCTCCTCACTGGAGTGTGGAATAGAACAATTAACAGCTAATATTTTCTTCCACAGAGAAAATAACTTAAAATTTTCTTTTAGTTTCCTAGCCCAAGTAATGATTATTAAGATTGTACTTGTATTATGTCTTAGGCCAAAGAATATACATTTTCAGAGGTTCAGTGGTCTGTCTTCCTATTGCTGCAATAAAACAAACAAACAACAAGAGCAGTTTATCTAAGTTAGTAAGCAGGAAATAGTATCTCAGGTCCACATAAAGTAGACTCATCCATAAGGTAGATTTTATCACTAACAAATTAGTTGTTTATTCTTCTGTCAAAAGACAATTTAAGAAGCTAAATTCAAGTAAGTAAAGTTATTGTTATCCTTAAATCATCTCCACTTTCTTCTTTAAAAATGTTAACAGGGAAATAATGTCATGTTGGATTGCAGTAGCAGATGACTTTGCTAAGTCTTCAGTAAAAAGCTACTAGTCCTTGTTGGTCTGCCAGTGTCTTTAATTTTAGTGAATATCTTGGGCATGTGAAGCTGGTGGAAGATCATACACAAAGATAGCTAGAAAACTGACTTGGAAAATACCTTTTCTGGGGAATGTTTTTTCAGATACTAATTCTATCTAAGCTTGCACAAGCCTTTCTGCTCTACTAGTTTGAATTATCTCAGATAATTAATGAAGCTATGTTGATTTACAAAAGTGATAGAGCTGCTTATAATGCAGCTATAAACTCCTCAGAGCTTGATTAATTTCTCCAAACATTACAAAAACAAGAGATGAAAACATTGCTGCTTCTCTTACCTAAATTTTGCAGTTTCAACAAGCATCAGTTAAAAAAATATTTTAAATAGCAGTTACTGAAACCACTGGCACAGCGTGTTAAGCTTTTCTTTCATGAGCTACCCTACAGATAGTCTCTGACCTGTCACCTGGAGAGACCTATTGCACACTTGTTAAGGAAAAAGTCTTCATCACCAGGGCCATAATTTTTACCTGTATAGTTCTTCAGATGGCACCTATTTTGTGCATATGATGTACCACACAGTCTGGCACCCTACTCATTATTTTCTGATTTTCCACAGCCTACACAGGTCTGTTACTTAGATACAATGCTGACTCTTGAATCCATTTCCAGTTGAAGGATTCTAATTTTTCGTGTAATTCTCTCTTAGCTTCCCCCAGATTTCCAGAGATTTCTGTCACCTGCCGTAAAACAGAAGTTGGCATAGCATAAGATTGGAAAGAGATGTGAATCTTCTCATAAACTGTGAGTTACAAATAATAAAGATTTGTGTAACTAACTAAGGCATGCACAAGTGGCTAGAATTTAGTATAGATAAGAAAAAATATATTTGGATTATTGTATTAAATCTGCACTTAGAAGGGGGAATAAGTACAGTATCTGACATTTTGACATGCTATGTATTAGAAAATGCTGGTTTTTACAGTGCCTGTTTCAGATAAAATTCTTACTATATATCTTTCTCCAAAGAATAGTCACAGGTGACAAAACACTTGCTAGGATTGCCATCAGTTTTCCAGACTCATTAAAATATTCTTAAATTATGAAAAACTGAAATCAACTGGGACCTGAGTTGTGAAAGGATATTAATAATTAGCCAACAAGTTTCCAGCAGTGTTTCACAATATATTCTTCTTTTAAATGGTGGGTAGGAAGTGTTCAGTGAGAAAACAGATATGAACTGAAGGAAAGAAAATGTCAGGTCATCTAATAAAATTGATATGAGAGTGAACAGGCATGATAAAGGATAATATTTAAAGGCAGTCTAAACTGTTTCCATCTGGCTTAGCAGAGAGACATCAGCTCCTCTCCAGATTGTGCTGAGAGTTTCAACTGATTGCTGTCTTTTGTGCTAATAAGCACAAAGCTCATTCTGCCCAATGATGGAACTCGGTAGCATGAACATCTGGGGAAGCACAAGGTGTCTTGTTAACAGTCTTGCTATCTCCACATGTAGGAGTTCAGTAAATCCTTGATGATGTGAGGGTTTCTCTGATAACAGAACTAACTAGCATACTTGATCTAAAGCACAGTTGCTCTGGCATGGTGTCTTCCTACGAAGGTCTCTTGCCTCTTAGAAAAAAATTGGGCCAACTTTGACTGTAATTGAGGATAATGGCCTCAAGCATATGATTTAATTCCCTGAAACCTTTTGGTAAGTATTTTTCTTCCTTCTGTATTAAGAAGTATTATGTTTAGGGAAATACAAAAAGCCTTACTTTACTTTTCTTCTATTGTAAAGACTCATACAAAATAAGCACGATCCATCATAGTCATTCTGTTATAAGTCTGCGAGGAAAATGGAAGTGAATTACAACAGGAAATTTGAGAAGTATGTCAAATTAAATGAAAAATTTGTTCTTTTAAAAAACCTCTTGGGAAAAGAATTTGTTGAAACACTCCTTAATGCTTGATTCAGATGTCAGGGGAGTAGGTTGCTTAGAAGGCTAGAGAGACCTAATTGTAAAAGACAGATGAGGAATAATAGAGGGCAAACTGCTGGGATGTATTTATGTCACTAAAATTGACCTTTTGTCTGATTATAAATATTTTAACTTCTATGTCAGATGAAAAGTATTTTAGTATATGTGAGGTGGTTTTGATGCCTGACTATTACATTTTTGAAAAAGTCATGTATACAAAATATACAGAAAAATATTTCTATTTTTGGATGAATGAGTTTCAACAGGCCTGGGATTCATTGGAAATATTGCACTTGTGCAAATGGCTCAGACACATCAAATTCTGTATTCATAAGCGAATTGCACGTAAGCTATGGGTATAGCATGAGGTCAACCAAACCCATTACTCACTATGTTTTTGTCTTGCACCCAGGAAATTCGCAGAAAAATACAGTCAAGCCAAATGAGCCACCTGTGTACACCTCAGGGTGTTAATTTTATCTTCATAATGGATGCACTTTCTGCAACTTCACTGATGCAAAAGTTAAATATGAGATAATTTATAATATCCTCTGGAAAATTAGGATATAGATCTTTGTCTTCTAAGTCTCTATCAGAAGCTTTATCTTCTTTTGTATTTCTGTGCAACTATCATATACTGAACAATGGCTGTGGAGGAAGGGAGAACCATACTTTTAAGGGAAGGAGCTAGAACTTCTGGCAACAGGTTTGGAGTGATAACCACTTTTGAGATGGCTTGCTGTAGTGACATTTACATGTGGTTGGATGGCAGCCTCAGTCAATGCATGTTGAAATATATGGCAACTTTCCACTGAAGTTTTGGGGACTTTAATCAGAGCTGTAGATGCTTCTGTGATGTAGGTAGATTTACAGTGGAAGACTATAGTAGAAGTTTGTGAAGTTCCAAAGGAGAAGAGCAAGCCATCACAAAAAAACCTTTAAAATATCCACTTAATGAATTTGTCTAACTTTACAGATGACACTTTATTAGAAATGTAATGAAAATACCAGTTTGCATCTTTTTCTGTTTTAGAGATGCATTATTAGCTCCTTAAGGTTTTAGTTTCAGTTGGTTCAATTGTTTCTCAAGAACACTTTGTTTTGCAAGAACAAAGCTTTCTTGACAATCTTGTTCAAGACATAATTAGAACAATTAAATCATTTTAGGTTAACTTCAACAGCAGGGAAACCTGTGGATTTTAATAGGAGCAGGATTGGCTTTGAACTAAGCTTAGGCATGATTTTTTCTTATTCCTTTGAAGACACAAATAAAATAATCTGTCTCACATGGATGGATTTGGTACTTAATTAACCACAGCATCTGCAACACAGAATTCAGTCTTATGCTATTTAAGGTTTAGCAAGACAGATATGGCTCTGCAATCAGAAAATTGCATCCCTGCTAGAAACACTTTGACATCTAAAACTGCCAAGAGCCAGATGCTAGCTGGATTTAATGGATTTACATGTAGGTACACCTTGCAAAGT
The DNA here is from genome assembly GCA_013396975.1 of Bucco capensis. Taxonomy (NCBI): domain Eukaryota; kingdom Metazoa; phylum Chordata; class Aves; order Piciformes; family Bucconidae; genus Bucco; species Bucco capensis. Next base: position 217,286 of record VWZO01012349.1, read on the forward strand.
GACTATACATTCAACACCAGTTTATCCATGTCTGTGGTTCCCAATGTGTTATGCTTTTGAAAATCTTGAAATTCTTTTAATTCTCTGTAGAAGAGGCATCCAATATCCTGAAAAAATGTAGGAGTTTTCCTCAGTAAAAGAGCAAAAATTCTTGTACATGGTATGGAGTTTGAATTACAAACTTCTGATTTGTAACTGTATCTCACCATGGTTTTAGGAGTGTTCAGAATCAAAATTGGGGTTTGTCTTGTATAATAGAGTCTGTCACAATATCTGGATCAGACAAAAGTACAACATTTAAAGAATTTGTAACTGTGGTATTATCTCCCTCATTATGGACAGTTCCTTTTTCACAATTATATATGAATATGCATACACCTGACAGGAACTTCTCTCATCTGTTAACACAGGTGATGGCAGGTTCCTTTTTGGTTCATTGCTGCTATAGCTGATAGTGTTGAAAGTGCAATAGGCCCCACTTTGTTAGTACTATCTCTGCAGTCCTATTATTGAGATAGAGGATACTCAGAAAAGGATGATATTTTTCACTGGTTTAGGAAGTGTTACCGTTCCCTAAGGAAATGCAAACATCCCACACTCAGTTACTTTATTCAAGTGTAATTTAAAACCAGCTCTCAAGCATAATGGGATGTTACAGCCAATATTTATTTTTCTTTCATTAGATAAATAGTATTAAATTGCAATCCTTGAGAAAATTGTACAGACTGCATCACATCTGAATGTGTTTGAGCTTGAGTCTCGCTCAGGCAAATTCTCATCATATTCAAATAACCATCATTATGCAAATAAGAACATCCTCATTGCCAAGCAAGTTTAAAATGGATGTTTGTTTTTATCATGATGAATTATCTTCCTCCTGGTAGCAGACAGCTACGTGCAGCTCAGAAGAGCTGTACAGGTCTTGTTTATTCTTCAGACTTCTTTTGCCAGTTGCAAGGTGATTTTTTTTTGCTAGCTATGATAGGTTCTGATTGTTCTTCTTCTCATGTATCTTTCTTGAAGAAAACAGCACAATCACGTTTTTCTTATCACTAGAGGTTTTGGCTTGGTGGTGTTACTAAATTTCCTCATGACAAAACTTTTTTTGTGAATCAGGCAGTAGTAAACCAAGTTCATCTCTTCCAGAGGCAGGCCACCATTTCACATTCATATATGTACATCCTGTGGCTGAAGAGTAAAGCTTGGATTTAATGCTCAGCTTCAGTACTTATCTCAGACACTGAAGCAATGAAATAAATGTTAGACACTCCTGTTGAAGATTCTGTATCTACAGTAGTTCCAGTAGTCTTGTCTCCTTGGTGTGACAAAAATCTACTATTCTCTGTTCTCAGTGATACCTGTAGTGCATGACCAAGGATGTGATTTGACATCCATGGGAACTGACAGTACTCCCATGTCATCCCAGTGTTCACATACTGATCTCTTGTCTCTGGTTACTTCAAAGATTCTGCTGGTTTGTGAAAAAAACCTCAGAATTGCATTAGGCAGTAGCTTTATGCCTTGACTCTATCCTGAAGCAACTTACCACAAGTGTTTGATATTTAAAATACAAGCCATTTGTTCTGCATTTATTCCACAACCTGCACAATGGAATCCTAGTTATGGCTAAGGCCCTATGCACTGCTACAATTAAAATGATGTACATACATTATGAATGAATCACAAAGACAAAGGAAAGGAGTATCTTAACAGCTACTTTTTTTTTACTGTTTTCTGCATTATCTGCCTGGATCCAATAAAAAAATTCACTTCAGTGATGATCAGAGAACATGGGAGAGATACACATTAAATCCCCAATTTGCAGAATTTTGACTCACAATAGACATTTTCAGACTTTATTTTTATGTTTCTTGTACTTACTTTCCACAGTGCATGAAAACAGATTAAATACAACAGTCGCAACTATCCCTATGTCAGAAGTAATATACAAAGCTTGCAAATCACAATTTCCTTATATAAAATAAGATTCTTCCATGAAAGCCATTTTAGTGTATCAGTGAGTGCCTCAAAGGAGAAATTAATTATAATTCAGAAAAACATAAATACAAGACTGCAAAAGTCATCTGTTTTTCTCTTTGATGTATACTTTGTGCAAAAGGAATAGTAGTTGTAACAAAAGCTATAGTGTTTTGCCAAATCTTAGGATCTCTATTATCACATTAGTTCTTAATACTTAAAAATAGATGTTATGAAGATGACAGTCTCACAAAGATTTCTTAATCACTTTATTAGCACTTGATTATTATCGTTTTTTACCAGATTCCTCTCTAAACCACACAGAAAATTACTAACTTTTAGTTCAGTTACAGCTATTGAAATATACTGCCTCATTTAGAACAAACAGAGGTGCAAAGGGAAACGTGACACTAGAACTAATATCTGTTGTAGGACATACTTTATGCAGATTATGGTCCATTTAAATTAAAAGATACTATTTAAGAAATCAGAAGAAATCTCCTCAGAATCCCAAGTTTTTCACTATACAGGGTTCTATATAAATCCACCAGTGCAGTTTATACCCAAACCCGTAATTCCGTAAGTTCTTCACTGAAAGAAAACCTCTACGATCTATTGCATATTAAATGATTTTACATTCTTGCTTCTATAATATTTAGAAGACAGAGGTATGCAGCAGGAGTAATTCCTTTTGTCTTGGTTCTACAAAGGAATTTTGTTCGTGCAATGAACAAATAACAAAAACAATCCCCCTCGTGTTTGGATTAATGGCAACCTTCCATGCTCTTTCTGTTCTTTTCTCTCAGTTTTTCTGTCAAGCACATTGAGAATTAAGAAATCAAAACAAATAGCTGGAAAAGAAGTGCCTAATTCTCTGTAGAGGCATAAGAGAATGTATAAGTGAGCTATAGCCCAAGATTTTTTCTTATGATAGCAACATTGCTTTTATTTCTATTTACAGTTAATGTTATACCTTCTGTAAATTAAAAATGCCACCAATCTACTTGAAAAAGAAATATAATCTATAAATAGCTACTTTATGCATGCTGTATCGTTTCCAGTTCAGTTAAGCAAAAGGATTCTTCATCCTTTAGTCTAAAAGCCTAACCTATGAAGTTAAGGCTACATGCAAGTATGTGCTACAGGCCAAAATCTGCTTTCATCCTACTCGTTGCAAGGTCACTATCTTAAAAGATGCTGAACAGGATATTTTCTGTGACTAGATCCTGGCCACTTTCATGTGTAATCTTGAAATAACCATGGTTATAAGCTCTTGCTAGTGTGTTTTATTTATTAAAAGACTGATTTGTCTGTATTTTCTTAAGTATATTTCAATTTCTTTGAAACTGGTTCTTTCCGTAGAGTAGTAGACTACCAAAGAGTAAGATTTGGTTTAGAGTAGATCTTCACAGATACATAAAATCATGAGATTTATACTACTTTTCTAATCAGGCTGGGTTTGTTGACGTTTTAGTCTTTTTTCTCTTTAAAAAGTTACTTTAGAACAAAGCATATGAGGATGAATAAAAGAGAGGAGAATCTTTGGGGAAGAAATAGTAAATTTTTTGTGGCCTTTTCCAGTAGCATTGATTTGGAACTCCTTGCTCCCATCAACCATGGACTGGATAATCAAATTTGTACTTTCAGTCTTAACACATAGCTAAATCCTGCAGTGCTCAAATTTGCTTTGTTTTGGAAGGATCAAAGATCTGACTGAGTTTTTGTATGCAGTATGCTGTCTGGTTTCACTTTGATTCAATTAGGGAATAGATGATAAGCTTTTACAACACTCAAGGGCTCACTTGGATGGAGTTAATGAAGAAACAAAAGGTGCAATAAGGCAATGTTCTTTCTGAGGGACTAGTGTTTAAAGGGAGGGCAGCTCTATTAAGAGCAGATGAGGGGGAAGAAAAACATACATTAAGTCTGCCCCAGTCATTTATTGACATGTAGTTTTAGTTTATGTGAAAAAGCAGCAAAAAATGTTCACTGGAAGGAAATGATATAGGTTTTAAATTCATAATTCTTTGTACTGGACTAGGAAAGTTAACTTAATGACAAGAAACTGTTGTAGTCTCCACAGTTCTTTAAAAATCACAGTTAGATCTCAAAACTGTTGACAAAGAGTATGGTTCAGAGCCATCATGCAGAGCAGTTATGTTACACCTGGAGGGCAGTGGTCAGATCCCTGCAGCAGTGCCAATGGGAGCTGGTACACCTGTGTCATGCTGTGCTGGACCATTCCGTGAGGCCAGCTTTGGTCCAGAAGTATGACCATATCAGTGCAGACTTGCAGCTGACCAAGCCTGCTCCCTAGCACTGCCATGAAGCACAACACAGCTTCTTGTCCCACCACACTTATCTTGGTGGATGGTGCCATGCTGTGCCATCTGATCTGCATCTGATTTTATCTAGGCATGGCCTCTAGCAGCTCCCATGGTAAAGATCATATGGGTAGAGGGGCATATCTCATACCTTTGCCACTAAAACACATTACTTTCTTGTATTTTCTGGGATTCCATTTTTTTTTCCTACTAGTTCCTATGATGCAACAAGTGCTGTTTATCTAGAATAGGCAAATAATTTATTTATCAATGACACATTTAATTGAAAATCTTAGCTGCTTAATGTGCAGAGTACACAATTTGTGTCCTTAAATGGCAAATAGTTTCTTTATTTTCATCTTTTTTTCAGGGTGGAATGGATGTGTATGTTAACTATTTATGCTGTTTGGCTTACTTCATTCTTTTGATAGGCTAATAATGCACTCTGCTGAGGAGTGCACAGCTTTAATTTCTATCACTAACTACAATGACTTTAGAAAGAAAACAAGTTGTGATATTTTTTGGCTGACATAAATAGCCCATTTTCCTGATCAAACCATGTCCACAATTTAGCATAATCTAAACTACTATGTTGTGGTTTATTTAGTCCAGTGATGTTTATAACAGACTTCATGAATAAGACCAATACCTGTTTCAAACATTTCAAATGTTATAATTTTTACTAAGCATGATGCCTCCTGGTGTCCTGTAGCAAGAGAGTTGTTACAACTCTATGCCATATTCTTAAGTTAAAAAGTTGTGGTAAGCTCACACAGAGAAAGTAGAACAAATAAATGAAAGTCAGTTCAGCTGCTTTAAATAAAATAAGAATTGTTAAAGGATGTAGCTTACCTTGTGAGCTCTATTTTACAATGACAGCTGGTTTATTATACCTTTTACTGACCATGTGTTTAATCGATATAAAACTCTAATATATTAATGTAACAAGATCCTGCAATGTTTTCTGACAAGCAGTTGTAAATTTTTCTGGAATACCACTTGTTAAACAAAGATTAAATGTGGCCATTAAAAGCTGGCAATAATGTTCCAGGAAGAAAGCTTTATTTCTGCACATGAAATGGATACTGGGAAAGGATTGTTAAACTCTGTAAACTTAAAAAAATGAGGTAGTGACAGAATAGCTATTACTTTAAATATATAGGCTAATAAGCAAAATTGCACTTGCCTGGGACTACATGATGACGAGATGCTCAGCAGCACAGAAAGCAAAGCAAAATTGTGTTCATTCCTACATAGCATCGCTGAAGATAAAGGAATATGAATTGCATCAATTACATGTCCTAATTGATGCTGTTTCATTAAATCACCTAAACATGCACTAAGATTATTACTAACTATGTAATGGTGGCACTAGCCTGACTGTTGTCAGTTTAAGCTTCTGAGTATAAACCAACCTGAAATGATGGTGAACATAATTAGTAAGTAATTTTAATTGTCTTTGAAAATGATTCAAGCCTTGTTCAGGGTAGATCTAGGTGTTTTCTGCATGTAGCCATTTATGTAATTCAGTGTTATATCTAGATTTATGTGATTTTATGATAAAGATTATGTTTGATCTATTCTTGGGATATACCTTGCTTATTTTTGGCGTTCCATGAAAACAAACTCTGTGAGAATATCAATACGTAACTGCTCTTACAACCTTACAATGATCAATTAACATCAATCTCTCTTTCTTTTGGCAGTTTTCCTGACCAAATAAAGTCTTGATGCTCATCCAAAGATATAAGAGATTACATTTTTTCCCTGTACAAATCACAAGCCAGACTTTTGAAGTTAATAATATTTTAATGATATAAACTGATACGAGTTAGATGAGAATCAAGTGAAGAGCTTAAACCCAAGCAATTAAAGAATTCTTTTTCAAAAAACAAGGCCAACTAATTTCTTTGTAAAACTGATGAAATAATGATTTTGGAACATGAAGTACTTCAGAAAAACAAAATTTATATTTATACTCCTTAAGCTTTTTATATAGCCTGTTTTGTAGCTATAAAATAATGTTAGAAACAATATCAGTTCTGCAGAATCTAAAATGAAGGTTCACTCTGTGGTTCCCCACCCACCACCTTTTTTATAATTTAACACCAGTAGAGACCCCAGCTCCAGAAGAGGAAGGATCAATTTATTTGCTCTCCCCATTAAAACTTTATTCACATCTGGACATTTAGGATAGAGATGATATAACAGGGAGAGACATTTTAAGGGTCATTTTTTAAGCATTTCTTACTATTCTTATATACTAATTTCTATATAATTTCCCCTGTAGGTACTGGACTACTGGAATTTTGTTGTGGTCCAGTGTAGCTCACTAACCACCCTCCAGAAAGGGACAGTTTAGCTGTTATCTCAAATTAAGAACAGACAGTATTTTTCTCTGGGATTTTAGCTTTACTTATAAGTGTGTTTTGGAAACAATCAAAACAGTAGCTAATTTCAGTAGACTAATTTCAAGTCCCTCCAGCCACAAGTGAGCATGCTGGGCAAAATCCTATTCCTTGTCTAATCCAGCTGTACCTGTTTACTGCACTTGTCTACACTCTCTCCCTCTGCTGTCTTTACAGGTCTGCTTCCTGTAAAGATTGCACTATAGAAGAGTTATATCTCCCTGTTTTAGAAAACTTTGTCTTTATTGAGATAGGTGAGGAAGTAAAAATGGTTATACACAAGTGAGACTTTGACAGAGATGCAGTAGGTTGTTGCGCTTGTACTATAAATGCTTGTGGTATGCTTAGACAAAATATCAGTGATGGCATGGCAATTCATGTGGTATATTAGCACCTTACCTCTACTGGCTTATTAAAATTACACAGGACCTTCAAAGGTATCACACTATTAGAACTACAGAGGTCTAATTGAATCTTGGTACTTCTGACAGTCATGTGTCTCAGTTGTCTTGCTCTTTTTAATGTGCCTGAGTGATCAAAGTGAGACAATATTGAGTATAAATTTCACTCATCCTCTCCCAAAGAAAGATCATGAATGTGCCATAAACTTAATAATGCTATTTCTCCTGTGACCTGAAGGACCTGAGCGTTCTTGGTCTTCCTAACAGAGAAAAGAAATATCTTAATCTGTGTTGTCTGGTGCCTTAAAAAAACCATAGTTTGACTGCTTCGTTTGCCTGTTGTCTCTCAGCCAGCCTCCAAGGCAGGACTGTTTCTCTACGATACACTAGAGTGCAGTATCAACTCAGTTCAATGTATTTAAAAGTTTACATTCCATTTTCCCACTAGAAACTGAAAGAGAAAACCAAACTTTCACTTCCTCCATATGGACTTTAGTAGGCTCTTGGAGTTGCTGTGCAGCTTTTATTCATAAAATAAATGTAACAGCCAACAAACTTGAGCCACTTCTGTGTTTTGGGGACTGCTAATTAGAACAGCAGTGTTGTGAGACTGAATGCCAGCAGCTCCCTTCAGGTGGAATTTTGAGCATCATAAGGTAGTCCCCTGATAAACCTAGTTTATCATGAAGCCATAAAAAAAAATTATCAAGCTTCTTGTTAATCTCCTAAACCATCTTATTCTCTCCCTTTATTTTTCTTTCAGTTTTGCTACTGTAAGCTCATTGCAGGTTCTAATCCCTCAGCTTTCTAATTTTCAATATAGTTTTGTATCTTTTAAATCAGAATCTTGTTTTCAAGGTTTGGTTGTTGGCTTTTTTTTGCCGTATGTTCCTGGAGCTGGTGTAATCTTCCCCTCCCCAACTTCCTTCTCCAGCATCTCCAAATAGCCAGCATTTGTAGTGAGAAGATTAAAATGTTTTAGATATCCTTGGTTGGTCCTCCCTTTTACTGACTCTGCAGTTTCAATATGAAATCTGCTATCATGTGGAAGCTGTTTCCAATATGCTATAAGGGCTTCCTACCATATGCTCACCCATCTGTGATAAAAGAGAGGGTTTTAGAAAAAGAGGCAAAAATTTCAGTGTGTGACTGGAGCAAACTGTGCAATATCTGTCTGCTTCAAGGAAATCCTGAAAAGTAAATACATCTATTATACATCTTGAACTCTTCTATCTCCTGTTTATTCCACATTGTTGATCAAACATTTCTTTGTGAAAAAATTAATGGTTATGAGGCCTAGAGAATTAGTGTAACTGAGTAGATCTCAAGCACAGTTATTCAGTAAAATATCTGCAGTCCCTTCAACTGATTGAAGCGGCTTTTCAGCCTTCAGTGGTGACTGATGCTTTAGACAGGGTAAGGGTACACCTTTGCTAAATATTAACCACACCAGTGTGTTAAAACTTAATGTCAGGGTCATTGTAATTTCTTTAAGACTTTTTGCAAAACCCATCTGCCCTAGTTGCATCCGGTATTTCTAACGTAAGGGAGGCTAGAACAGGAAGAGGTATGTGTGTCTGTACTACATAGCTTAAACACTGCCCCCTCACAACCAAGCAACAAAGCAACCCACAGAAGAAGGATAAAGACGAGCTATTCACTTTTAAATGTCTTTATGAAAATTACCTTACAAGTAACCTTACAACTTAATCTTACAAGTTTTTGTATTACCAAGATTTTTGTTCCTATCTCTTATCATACTAAAAGAATAAAATTAACAAAATGAGATTCGGTGTTAAAAGGTGTACTTTCCTATACAGTAGGTTTGAATTTAGCTCTATTAACTAACCATTTTGCTACACTTTATCTTCAATTCATAAATAGTTTATAAAGGGCCAATAAATTATTAAACTCTAATAGTAACACAACACAGATACAATACTAAAAATTCTAATAAACATTTCAGTGTTGTGTATTACCTTTAGCAGGTAATAGAACCCATCAAACATAACAATCATTTATCCATCATTAAAAATCTATTAGACTTAGACTTTATAATTCAACCCTTAGTATACAACGTGATCTAAAATATGTAGAATTCAGTACGCAGAAAAAAATATTTCAGGAAAACATTGCCAGCATTTTGGGCAACACAGTTTTTTCAATAGCTAATAAAGATTGAGGCAGGGAAAGAGAAAAATATTTTCTGTGTCCTTCAGAACAGCATTTGCTTAGCTAATTTAAGTAATTGCATTCTGTTTTAAACTATATTAAGCAATATAGTCAGTCAGCATGCTTTAAGGGACTATACTGAGCATTCTTTGATAGCTGTAGATAGAAAACTTCACAAACTGGAAGTTCTACTTTTTCTTCTAATGCCTTTGCTTTGCTGTTTCCTCATCTTCACACTTCTATCTGTCATTTATTTCAGCACATGCCAATTCTTGTTTAATTTTAGAGGAGAAATATGTTCTGCCTCCTGTAATGAGTCTTAAGTGTTGTATCAAGCCTCACAGAATAAATATAGCAGTAGGGGTCACTAGCACTCCATTGATACCAAGCATCTGGCAAAAAACGTGGTTGATTTTTTGTCGTAGCAACAAGCCTATTTTTGCTATGAAGTTTAGTAATATTTGTGCTGCCAAACAGACAACTGTTTTAAGGTCTAATGTATACACACAAGTAGACACCATATGTGTTTACAAAGATGTGTTTATGAAAGATCACAAATTATTCAGAGCTACTATTTTTGTATATTTGAGTTTCTCATTCCTTCCAAATTCTTGTGCTGTATTGTCTTTGTGTGTTTCATATTAACCTACACTCAGCCTATAAATAACTATACCCATATAGTCACTTGAATACATATAAAAGTTACATTAAAAAATCCTGCTTAATAAAATTGCTGTATTCTCAGTATTTTTTCTATTAAAATTGGAGGACTAAATGATGAATTAAAACCCCTTTGTAGATAATAAATCGCTATCTGTGATTTATTCACAGAAAAAAAAATCTTGGGATGAAATTAGGCAGGGAAGATGGAAATATCGCATGCTTGGGATATTCTGATTAGAAGGTTTCTATTCACTCTATATAAACATAAGGATATTTTTAGAAAGTAAATATTTTATTTATCGTGGAAGCTCTGTTTTTCAGGAATAATAGCTGAGTCCTACTCCTTCTCACAACAAAACAACACTAGCACACAGTAAAGTTCAGAAGTTCTTGGGTGCAAAGTGCGTAATGGTTCAGCATATGAGGTGTAGTCAGGCTGTGGAGATCCTTTTCTTATAAACCAAAATGTTGGTGTCCAAAATTTACTTAGGCTCAAGAGGAGACCTGTAAAAGGAAAAGTTGTTGAGGGTTTCTAAATACATAGACCACCTCTGGCTCAGATGTTGAAGGCTGAAAGAGTATTCAAGGAATTTTTATGTATTCTAGCCTTATTTTTACATTCTTGCTTATGTATCTGCTTTTGACCACTTTGGGAGAGAGCATAGCAAGCTCCACAGAACTTTGATCAGTCCTATTCTTCTGTTCATTTTCATTTGATATAAACAAGGATATTACAAGGGAAAAAAAGGGAAAAAAGGTGAGCTGGCAGTACATGCAGGCAAATACTATCATCATCTCCATAGTAACTTTAGATGGGCTTTGCCCTCTTTGCTTGTAAGACATCATGGGAACTTGTCTTTAGGTACATCTCTGAACAGTCACAGTAACATCCTCTGTTCTATTATTTCATATTATCTGCTCCTACAAAGCACTGTCAGTTTCCAATTATACCACTGAGAATGTTATCAGATTTCAGACTGGACACTTATACCCATTGCAGCCATTTAGATAATTTTCTCTGTTGTAACTTGGCAAGTACTGGTATTAATAGAGAGCATTTCACTGCTATAGAGGCTTAAGTTCAACCCAAACAGGAAGAGGGAATTTTGTTTCTACCTATTAATTTTCTTATTATATATCTATATATCTGTCTTCCTATAGTGATTTTTTTCTTCTGGATGTGCACACATACTGGTTTATTTATTTAGCTTTTGTTCAAGCTGGCCTCTGCATCTTACAAGATTTACTCCTTATAAATCATTGCACTTTATCGTACTGTAAGTACTGTAACTTGCAGCCAAAGCAGCTTTTAAAATCCTACCATCAGGTGAGGCAGGTTAATATATTAATTCACTAAGTCAAATAGAAAAGCCCTCTTAGGTACACTTTTTGTCTATTAGAGTGGTGCTGATTTGGCTGATAACAGCCTAGCTGTGTTGCAATAAGGTTCTTTGTCATTTTTAGAACTCATTTGAAGCTAAGCTATTTCTGAGTTTTCATTGGAAAGAAGTAAAGGAGAGTGAAAAATCTGAGTGACATCATCTGCTTCTTCAGCTATTGTGAACTGACAGCAAGCCCAGCAACATAAAGTAGCTTGATAGGAATACTATTCACCACTATGGTTAGTGTTTGATCATTAAAGAGATAGGCACTCCAAGGGGTATTACCATTGACAGTGCAACTACAAGCTGTCAGAAGATTTTTATATCAGCCTGGTGAACGTTTTGAACTGAATCTGCTTTTCTTATACACCTCCTTGAGCATTATATGCAAACCAAGTGATTTTACTGTTTATTTCCTTGTGTGGTATGAGTGAACAGAAGTGAATTAGTTTTAAGAAAATTAACAAAGATCTAACGCTTCATCCTGTTTCTCTGAAACAAAATCTAAGCGCTGGTTAATGTCAAAAGAGAGTAAGATCCAGAAATGAAAATTCAATTGATGACTCAGTTTGGTCTTCACAGCATCTCCTATTATCTTGTTTTGATTTTCATATTACTTACGTGGAAGCATCATAAAATGACTTCAGCTGCTGTGACTCAGCTGGCTGAGGTGTAGGGTACACATACAACAGAAAGAAGTCTCTTCACCAAAGGCTTTGCATTACCTAAACAGAGAAAAAAGGACCTCAGATAGCTGTGATGAAGAAATGAGTGATGGAAACATAAAATAACAGTGGAACAACTTATGTTTTGCCTTATGAGTTGCAGTCACAGGGCACCTGCTGCTTCATGACTACTAAATATTTGGCAGACAACACAATAAATTGTATAAAATTGCTGGGAGGTCAAACTGATCATACAGATTCCTTTTCATCTTCTGACTCTACCACTGTAATTGCTCCTTATTTCGGCTGTTGTGCAGTAACAAACTCAGATAATCCATTTCAGTACCCTCTGTGCAATCTTCAAGCAAGGGGGGGGGGGGGGGGGGGGGGCGGGGGGGGGG